>JZKD02S1332557.1:40412-51927 GCA_000966675.3 Picea glauca | reverse complement strand
TATTTTTAAATAAAGTTTACACACTGGGTTTTCTCCTTGCCAAGATCCGCGCGAGCATACGGCTTAGAAAAGTGATGAGCCCTCACCCAAAGGTAAAGACGCTCCAACCCACCTTTCATGCAAAAGGACACTGCGTACCTGAGTGCGTACCTGAGTGAAGTGAAGGGTGGCAGTTGGAAGCACTGTTTTAAATATTATTTAATACATCGAAAGACGTGAAGGCAGCAATAAGACTTTAAACTTATGAACCAATAAAACTGTGACAAATATATATATATTTTTATTTTAAAATATATTAATATAAGTTTCTTAAGCTAAACATTGTAATTTCTAAAAAATTTGAAAGTCAAACCTAAACTAATAGGCAGTCAACGATGAACTCATCGCTATAGTCCCAAGCCTTTGGCAGGGACTAATAAGTTTTGGACAACATACTTTAATAATGTATAGGTGTAAGTTAAAATTTCTTTAACATTTAAATTTTTTTATATGGATAATGAGCTATAGGTCTCTGTATTTGAGTCTGACTTAAAATTGTTTTTATTAAGTTTAATTAATTAAAAATGGTGTATTTTTTGGGGGTAAGAGAACAAATTTTTTTTTAACATTTAAATTATAAATTTTTTTATATGGATAATGAGTTATCAAAATATCCTACATACAAAAAGACTTTGTTGTTGGTGTGTAGTGGGAAACCATCCATAGAGTTTGTCCAATATTTTTAAACAGAGTTTTGGAAAGCTAGAAAACCAAAAAAACATCCTAAATAGAAATTGCAGCAGGTTCCACGACTTGATCTTCTTTGATAATTCATCTAAAATCGAGAAAACTACCTACTACTCATGGACCTGCTGGCATCATAGATCGGTTCTGGGTCTCCTTCGGAGTTGAATGGGCAGTGCTTCTCAGGGTAGAAGTTGTCACTATTGTGCTTGACACATCATCAAATGAAGGTCGTGTAACTGCAACTCCATTCTATTCTGAGCCTCCTCACATGTCTAGAGTATTTGTTCCAAGAGAATTTGATGTGTCGATAAAGCTCCACCATCTTCTAATACTTCATTTCCCTAGCACAAGTGTCCTTGTGGGTGTTCATCTTTCTTTCCAGATGGACCGCTACTTCTGCCTCTTCCAAATGATCTTGAAAGTGAGGAGGAGTGGATTCATAAAAGGTGGTAACTGCGTCGAAAGCTTCTTGCTGGACCCTTGAGGATGAGACATTGTTTCCAGGCTGACAAGTCGAAGGCCCTACTAGCGAGTGTCCTCCTCGACAATACCCCCTCATGTACCCTTGACAAGGAGCCATTCCTACCCAAGTTCTCGTTCGAGGCCATCAATTGACACTCTCTCTCAGAGAGTCTCGCCCACCCTTCACTCTAGAAATCCCAGAGAGTCTCCACTGAACCAGAATCATGACAAGGATTTCTTGTAGTCACTATTGATAAACTCTCCAACCTCTAGATCTTACACTCTGTTTGTTAAGCATCACCTTTGCCATTGAGTCAAGGATAATAGCTCCCATTGCAATATGGCTTATTTCCATAGTAAATGACACTCAACACAATCTCTACGGATAGAGTGCTAGCACCATGTCTCCACATTTGGTTGGGTTAGGATGCCATGTGATCGCACTTGAAGGCTCGTGAGTGTAGCCTCAGGCCTGGAGTTCATTCCCTCCTCTGGTGATCGTACCTGTTGACTCAGCTATGTCGTGTCGTCGATCATGTTGCGAGCTCCTCACGGTATTAATGCCCTCTGCATCAATTACCCTAACATCCTCAAGGGCTATAACACCCTATGTGCTTGTCCCATTGCCCTAACATCCTTGGGGGCTATAACACCCACTATTCTTGTCCCCAACACCCTATACTAGGAGAGAGGGTGTAGATTATTAAAAATATATATATTATTAAAGAAATGTTTAAGTTTACTTAAAATTGTGTAATAGTAAATAAATGATTTAAGTGATTAACCTAATTTTCACATAGTAATGATATTTTAAAAATATTTATTAAAAGTATATATGTTATCCCCTCTAAACTTGATATATATATAGCAAAACTACGTATAAAAATATTTATATCAAAACATGTAATAATGAAATGAACATAGGTAATTCATGACATGACATCCTATGCTGCAAAACACGTGGTTTGCAGTGAATCCACCAAACCTTTAATCCTGTTCAGGGTGACTCGTCACCCAATTTTAACTTTAATCTTGTACAGGGTGACTCGTCCCTCAATCTGATCTTCCAATTAACGATCAATCAGTAAAATCTTTTTTGGTGCATGCAAGCTATTATGCATTAAATCCTGCATTGTACCTGTACTGAAATCGAGGCTGGTATTACGAGAAGCGTGTTAACTTTTTCGGGAATCGAACCCAAAATAGTGAAGTGCGAAGCCAGCGAGCCTCTTCTCTTTTGGCTCAAGTGCCAGAGACTCATGATCCAGAGACATTTGCAGAAGCTTCAGGTCATCCAGATTGGGATACAACAATGAATGAAGAGTATCATTCTTTAATGGAAAACAATACTTCGGATCTTGTATCTCTTCCAAAAGGAAGAAAACTTGTGAGATGTAAATGGGTCTAAAGAAATAAGTATGCATCAAATGGAAGTGTTGAAAGACACAAGGCTCGGTTAATTGCCAAAGGATTTTCCCAAGTTGAAGGAATTGACTATAATGAAACATTTTCCCCTGCAGACAAAATGAATTCCATCCACCTTGTTCTTGCCATTGTTGCCTCACATAAATGGGAGTTCCATTAGATGGATGTTAAATACGTCTTCTTTCAAAGAGATTTGCAAGAATAAATATACATGGAACAATCTCCTGGCTATGTCCAGAATGACTCTAGCCTTGTTAGTCACCTTAAGAAAACTCTTTATGGTCTTAAGAAAGCTCGTTGATCTTGGTATGCCAAAATCGACAGCTTTCTTATTGACACCAGATTCTCTAGGTGTCATTCTGTTTCTAATGTCTATACCAAGAAAGTAGTAAACCATCTCATAATCCTTTTCCTTTATGTGGATGACCTTATCCTTACTAGTAGTGACTCAAAACTTTTAAACCATGTGAAAACCAGCCTTAAGAAGAAATTTGAAATGACAGACTTAGGCATTTTGCACTATTTCCTTGACCTCCAAGTTTTCCAAACCAATGAAGGAATTTTTTTTTCCCAGTATAAGTATTCTTTTGACCTTCTTCATCTCTTTCACATGGACGATTGTAAACCAGCCCCTTCTCCCTTCTAGTCTGGTGTCAAGCCAGTTTCCACTTGTACTTCTCCCGAAGTTAATGCCATCTTGTATCGTCAGTTTGTTGGTAGCCTCTTATACTTCACTCATACCCGTCCTGATCTTTCCTTTGTTGTTGGTCTTGTTGCTCGGTATACACAAACACCCAATGAAATCCATTGGAAAGCAGCTAAAAGGATATTTTGGTATGTTTGGGCTACAATTCAGTTCAGGATACATTACAGTTCAGGGGGGACTCCTTTATTGGTTAGTTTCACTGATTCAAATTGGGTCGAAGACCCTGATGATCGGAAGTCTACTGCAGGTTATATTTTCAGACTTGGTTCAGGACCTGTCACTTGGTCATGTAAGAAACAATAGGCTATTGCACTTTATTCAGCAGAAGAAGAGTACCGAGCAACAGTAAATGTAGGTCAGGAAGCCTTGTGGCTTCAATAGCTCCTTTCAAAGTTTGGATTCTAGCAACAACATTCGACCAGCCTTTGGTGCAACAATCAGAGTGCCATCAAGCTCACCAAAGACCCAATTCAACATCAGTGCAAAAAGCACATCGAGCTACACATGCACTTCGTCAGAAAGCTCATTCATGATCAAGTTATTGAAGTGCTATTTTTTCCTACATAAGATCAAGTTGCAGAGATTTTCACAAAGTCTCTTACAGAAGTGAAGTTTTCCAAACTTCGATCTATGTTAGGAGTTTAGGAAGTTGTCATTAAGGGGGAATAAGCTCTAATGCCTACTTCCTTCTCCTATTGTGTCACTATTGTAAATCCTTCAATCCTATCCCAAGTTGTTCTTAAGGGGGGATGTTAAGATATTTAGACACTTAGGAGTTAATTAAGATCTACTTGGTCTAATGTGTCATTAGGTAAAAATGTGCTTCTTTAGTATGCATTTGTAGTTAGAAAATTTGATGGTCACGATATGTTCCTGACATAGAGTGATCTGACGATTCATATTATCCTCGATCTTAACGGCCATTGATCTGTGGCTTAGCACCCGATTGGTCCATGATATCTATTTAAAGAGCATGGAGGGTTATTTGTCGATGATCAATTGTGAGAAACTCTCTTCTAAAATATCTTTGCAATTTTTTTCTTTTACATTAATAAACTGTTCCAAGTGGTCGCGTTGGTTGGGGCTGTGTGTTGGTTGTGGAGCCTGATTATCTTCTTGATTCAGAGGTCTTTGTTTCCAGCCGTGTTTATACACCATGGAATAATGTACACTCCTCCACATGGGGAGTGCAGAGGGGGTTACCCCCCTGCAGGGTTCGGGGGAAAGCAAGCCCCCGGCAAGGGTTCGGGGGCAAAACCCCTGAAGGAAAAATTGCCTTGTAAATGTATATTGTAATTTCATTGTAAATATGGACAATTCATTATAAGGTCACAAATATGAAGGTAGAAGTTATGTTAGGGTTTTTTTCCCTAGAAGGCAACCCTCTTTTATGAGGGAAATGTGTTGCGGTTATGGATCATTGTGAATATTGTATTCTGAGAGAGGATATTGTGAGAGAAAGAAGAGGAAGTTACAAAGGATGTTTTGTAGGTTGTATCCCTTCATTTGTTGGATAATAATAAAGGAAGGACCTGGCAATTTTTCTGGTGGATGTAGCTCACACTGAGTGAACCACGTATATCTGTGTCTCTATTGTATTGTGTATCTTTTGTGTTTTATTTCCACATTTTTTTTATTTTGTTTCTCTGTGATCCTGATTTTCTAACAACTAGTATCAAAGCAAAAGGTAACTCGCAGGAAAAGAGGGTTCCTGGTTTGAGTGGGAGAAATGGTGGAAGATGAAAATTTTAGGGTCGAGAAATTTAACGACCAAAACTACCAGTTATGGAAGATGCATATGGAAGATTATTTATATCAGAAGGATCTATTCCTACCATTGGGTGGAATAGAAAAGAAGACGACGGACATGAAGGATGAAGAATGGGAGATTCTTGACAAAAAGGCTCTAGGAACAATATGGCTAAGCCTGGAAGCGTCGGTGGCTTTTAATATTCTGAAAGAAAATACAATGAAGGAGTTGATGGCCGCATTGACTAAACTGTATGAAAAATCCTTAGTGTCCAATAAGGTATTTCTAATGAAGATATTATTTAATATGAAGATGTCAGAAGGTGGGTCTGTTGCAGATCATATAAATGAATTTAATACGGTTACTAATCAGCTGAGTTCTATAAAAGTGGACTTTGATGAAGAGGTCAGGGCTCTTATAATCTTGTGCTCATTGCTAGAAAGTTGGAACGAATTGGTCATGGTTGTAAGTAACTCTTTCTTTGGTTCAAACACTTTAAAAATTGATGATGTTGTTGGTGTTATCCTTAGTGAGGAAATGCGGCGAAAAAGAACATGTGAGACATCAGGTAATGCATTAAACATGGAGAATAGAGGAAGACAAAATGATAGAGGAAAGGGCTTAGGGAACCGCGGAAATTATAGGAAGGGAAGATCCAAATCCAGACTCGTAAATATAGAGTGTTGGAATTGTGGGAAGAAAGGACATCTGAATAAAGACTGCAGAACTCCAAAGAAACAAAGAGATGGACATCAAGAGAAAAATCGGGAAGAAAATGTAACATGTGATGTGTTACAAGATGCTTTGATTCTTTCTGTAGATAATATTTCAGAGTCTTGGGTAGTAGATTTAGGGGCTTCATTTCATGTCACACCCCATATGAAATTTTTTCTAGATTATGTTCAATGTGATTTTCAACAGGTTCATTTGGGTGATGATGTACTATGCAAAATTGTTGGAATGGGAAAGGTAAAAATAAAGAAAAGGAATGAAAACCAATGGTTGTTGAAAGAGGTAAGACATGTTCCATATCTAAGAAAAAATAGAATTTCAACATGGTAGTTGGAAAGTGAAGTTTGTATATTCATATTTACAGATAAGGTGTGGAAGGTCACCAAAGGATCATTGATGATAGCAAAAGGAGAGAAGGTAGGTACATTGTATTTATGTATTGGTAATACTGACTCTTCTATATTTTTAGCTTTTATAGGAGTGGATACAACACTACGACATCATAGGCTTGGACACATGAGTGAGAAGGGGATGCATATACTTCACAAAAGAAATTTGTTGCCAGATATTAAACAACTTGATTTGGATTTATGTGAGCATTGTGTTTATGGAAAAGAGAAGAGAGTCATATTTCTCAGAGTCGGAAAAGAAAATAACAGTGAAAGGTTAGAGCTTTTGAATACAGATGTATAGGGACCAACTCAAGTATCATCTCTTGGTGGCTCTCGTTATTATGTTACTTTTATTTCTAATGCAACTAGAAAAACTTGGAATTATTGCATTCAACAAAAAAATAATGTTTTTGATACTTTTAAGAAATGGAAAGCTTTGGTTAGAATGAGACAGGAAAAAGGTTGAAGTGTCTTAGACTAGACAATGGAGGTGAATATTGCAGCAAGGAGTTTGATGATTACTATTCATACCATGAGATTCATAGAGAGAAGACAGTTCCAAGAATACCACAAGAAAATGGTGTGTCAGAAAGGATGAACAGGACAATCATGGAGCATGTAAGGAGTATGAGATTTCATGATGGTTTCCCCTTACAACTCTGAGAAGATGTTGTAGATACTGTTGTTTACTTAATAAACAAAGGACCTTCAAGATATTTGGATGGTGGAATTCCAAAGGAGGCATGGACTAGTAAAAAGGTAAACTATTCTTTTTTGAAGACTTTCGGTTGTGAAGCATTTATTCATATTGATAAAGAAAATAGAACAAAGCTTGAGGGAAAATCCAAGAAGTGTACCTTTATTGGATACGATGTTATTGATTTTGGTTAAAGCTTGTGGAATTATGAAAATCACAAAATCATTAGGAATAGAGATGTCATATTCAATGAGAAGGTCATGTACAAAGATCAATTGCAGGGAAAGATTCAAGAAAAGGAAAAACCAGAATACACAGTGTTTGATGAGATTACTGGAAAAGAAATTCCAAAGGTACCAGAAATCAAAATGTACAACAATAGGAGCAACATGTACCTCAAACTCCTGCAAGTGTTGTTAGAAGACCTACCAGGTTAAGTAGACCCCCTAAACGATACCCTCGCTCATTGTATTATTTATTGTTGACTGATTTTGGTGAACCAGAATGTTATGAAGAGGCAATGCAGGTAGACACTAAAAATAAGTGGGAGCAAGGAATGAAAGAGGAAATGGATTCCCTGGAAAATAACCAAACTTGGGATTTGGTTCAGTTGCCTGTAGAAAAAAGAGCATTACAAAATAAATGGGTTTACAAGTTGAAGAAAGAAGATGGAGGAAAAAAACGGTACAAGACTAGACTTGTTGTAAATGAGTTTGCGCAAAAGAAAGGTATAGATTTTTATGAAATATTTTCTCTTGTTGTTAAAATGACTTCAATTAGGACTATTTTAAGTCTTTTGGTAGTAGAAGATTTACATCTTGAATAGTTAGATGTAAAAACAACTCTTCTCCATGGGGTTTTGGAGGAAGAGATTTATATGCAACAACCACAGGGGTATGAGGTCAAAGGAAAGGAGAATTTGGTATGCTGATTGTAGAAGAGATTGTATGGCCTAAAGCAAGATCTAAGGAAGTTGTATTTGAAGTTTGACAAGTTTATGACATAACAAGGTTATAGTAGATGTCATTATGATCACTGTGTTTATTTTAAAATGATAGAAAATGGAAGCTACATTATCTTGCTCTTGTATGTAGATGACATGCTTGTTGTAGGGTATCATATGTAGGATATAATTGTGCTCGAGAAGAAATTATCTAATTCATTTGCAATGAAGGATTTGGGTGCTGCAAAGAAAATCCTTGGTATGAGAATAACAAGAGACAGGAAAAATCGCAAATTGACATTGTCTTAGGGTGAGTACATAGAGAAAGTGTTGGAGAAGTTTAGAATGAAGAATTCAAAACGAGTTAGTACACCTTTGGCCATACATTTAAAATTAACTAAGGAAATGTGTCCCAAGACATAGGAGGAGATAGAATACATGTCCAAGGTCCCTTATTCATCAGTAGTTGGAAGCTTGATGTATGTGATGGTTTGCACAAGACCAGATATTGCACATGTAGTGGGAGTTGTGAGCAAGCATATGAACAATCCAGGTAAAGAACATTGGGAGGTCATAAAGTGGATTCTCATGTATTTGAGAGGTACTACTACTCATGCATTATGTTTTGGAGGTTCAGACATTATTCTACAAGGAAATGTTGATTCAAATATGGCAAGTGATAAAGATAGCAGGAGGAGCACCATAGGGTATGTTTTTACTATAGGTGGAACAACAATAAGTTGGATTTCGAAACTGCAAAAGGTTGTTTCACTTTCAACAACAAAGGCATAGTATGTTGTTGCTACAGAGGCTAGTAAAGAGATGATTTGGTTACAGAGGTTTATGGAGGAATTGGGAAATAAGAAGGAGAATAACAGGTTGTACTGTGACAGTGAGAGTGCCATTCATCTTGCAAATAACTCATCCTTCCATTTGAAGACTAAGCATATACATCTCAGGTACCATTTCATACGATCCATCTTGGAGGATGGACATTTGAAGTTGGAAAATATACACACTAGCCAGAATCATGCAGACATGTTAACAAAGGGAGTAACCAGGGAGAAACTAAGTTCTTGCTCAGTTTCAGTTGGTGTTCAAGCATGAAGATGAAGATGAGAAATTTTCTCAGTCTAAAAAGGATCATAGTCCAACATATACAACAACGATGGAGTTGTTGAGATCTGTCTCCAAGTGGGAGATTGTTGGTTGTGGAGCATGACTATCTTCTTGATTCGAAGGTCTTTGTTTTCAGCTGTGTTTATACCCGATGAAGACTTTAAACCCACGAAGAATGTACACTCCTCCACGTGGGGAGTACAGAGGGGGGTTACCCCCCTTGTGGGGTTCGGGGGCAAGTAGGCCCTCGACGAGGGTTCAGGGGTGAAGCCCCTGAAGGAAAAATTGCCTTGTAAATGTATATTGTAATTTCATTGTAAATTTGAATTGTTCATTATAAGGTCACAAATCTGACGGTAGAAGTTATCTTAGGTTTTTCTTCCCTAGAAGGAAAACCTCTTTTACGAGGAAAATGTATTGCGACTATGGATCATTGTGAATATTGTATTCTGAGAGAGGAGATTTTGAAAAAAAGAAGAGGAAGTTACAATGGGTGTGTTGTAGGTTGTATCCCTTCATTTGTTGGATAATAATAAAGGAAGGACCTGTAACTTTCTCTGGTGGATGTAGCCCACACTGGGTGAACCACGTATATTCGTGTCTCTATTTTATTGTGTATCTTTTGTGTTTTATTTCCGTATTTGTTTTATTTTATTGCTCCACAATCCTGTTTTTCTAACACCATGGATGTTTCCCCGTAGGGGTTTTACCACATCAAAACACAGGTGTGTTGGTCTTTGATCTGGTTGTATGAGAAGTTACTGAATATGTTCGTCCTCTGTTGGAATACATGTGTTGTCGAACACACACACCATTTCATTGAAGTAGTAAAATTTTAACTACATAAATATCATGATTCTTTGGGTATGCACACACATAATGTTCATTGTACTAACATAATGGTTAATTGGTTGTGGGATGCATATGTGTATTTGTTTAGCCTCCCTCTCCTTCTTACAGGACATGTTTTGTGTATGTGAGAATGAGTAATAAATAGTCAAATAATTATGTTTAATATCTTGGAATAATTTCTATGATGTTAAAATCTCTTCTCCTTTTTATTATATCTTTTCATAGAAAAAACTACCACCCTTTTCCCCACACACTAAATAAACATACTACTTCTATACAATAAAAATCTCACTACAAATCATAGTTATCATTTCAATTAAACTCTAAATCCAATTCCAAAACTCCTCTTATTAAGACTAATTTTAATTAATTATTCTAATAAAATCCACTCTTGCCCTTTTTATTAAGTTTGCTCACATGTATCATATAGTTTCAATTTATGGGCCCAATTGGTTTTGAAGATATCCCATGAAAATGTCATTTATATCTCATCATTAATGTGGATTGGTTTGGATTGTTATCCACCTTTGATTTAATGATATCTCATCACCATCATGAACTAGTTTGGATTATTATGAATGTTTTAATACAAGGTTGTTTGTTAAGTACCTGAATAGATCTACAAATATAATCACCAAAAATATTGAATACACAATAGATCCAAAGAGAAATATAGAAGAAACCACACTTTTATTATAATAAAACCCTTGAGGTAGGGTAACACCATACAATGGATCCTATTATGGAAGGGATCCTCTCACATTCACTTGCATCTTCGAGGGGGCAACCTCATAATGAGCTTCAACTCCAAATACAATACTTCTCTTCATATCTCATTACATTGCTTGAACCACTTTATATAGTGCTACCATCACCTAAAAACATTCTAAAGGAGGAATCTTCTAGAAGCAGAACCTTCTAAGAAGTCATCTTGTATTTATTATATCTAACTACCCATTTATTATATTTATATCTAACTATCATAGTGGACCTTATTTAATAATATAGTGGACATAGTCCACCTTACATTGAATGACCTCCACTACCTCTCTAGCTACCTAACATTTCATCCCCCTTATGAAAGTGTTGTTCTCAACGCTTGTTATGAGGGTGTACAACCATATACTAGTGATCCGGGGCAGGATCTTTTATGATTATGGTTGAGTTTTAACTTGCATGAATATATTAACCATTTAAGAATTTAATGAAAGAATGAGGAAAGAAGAGGATTATATCAGTCAAATACACATATGCAGATCTGAAAACAATAATGAACAGCAAACCATAAGAACGCAGGTTGATAACGGAGTTCGGCACAATGTTTGCCTACGTCTCCGGGCCTTTTTCCTGTGGGGGAGACTTCTTTATTTCTGCTCAAGTGCTAAAAATTACATCTCAGCAATGCCCAAAGGCTACAAGACTGATCTGGTCTTGTTGTCCCAGATCTCTAGAACCCAATGCAAGAAACGGCATGCAAAACTGATGCTCCAAGCTCCCAGAAACGATCCGACAACGTTTCCACCTCAAAGGCTTCCCTGCATCAAACTGACTATGGCTTGGCTTTCCTTCAGCATAACTCTGCAAAAATGAATATCTATTGGCCTCAAACAGGCCTGGTTTATATAGGAATGGAGTTGGTTTCACATCCCCAACTTCCTCCAAGAATCTGGCCTCCAAAAAAGCCCAATATCCCCCAAAAATGGAGAAAATC
>JZKD02S1332557.1:0-16226 GCA_000966675.3 Picea glauca | reverse complement strand
AATCCGTTGGGTTTGAAAATCCATGTGAAAATCGATGATTTCTGCTTTTCATCTGACATTGAAAAAGACAAATTTCCCTTCACCGTTCTGCGTTTTATATGGAGTCATGAAACCTTAATGAAATCCATATTTTTCCCTAATTTAAAATAATTAAATCGCCTGGAATTTGGGAGATTTGTAAAACTTGTATTCGTGATTTGAAAGAAATTTCCCGATATACGGTCTAAGTAAAGGCAATTAGTCTTTAACCATCACATTTTTCTTGTTTTCAAAAACTGATATGCAAATTTTCCAATTGTTTGGCTACTTTTAGGGGAGTGTTCCAGACTTCGTTACTCTCAAAGACTAATTTAGAAAGGAGATGAATTAACCAAATCAATATTGTCGTTTAAATCCCTTGAAATTCTTTGATATTTTTTCAGAGGTCTGGCCAATAATCATCCTTTTGTTTCTGCATCTGCTACTTTTTTGAAGTTATTTTTATTGGACGATTATATGGATATGTTAAACTAATCCACCTACTGCAACATATTTATCGTCCACCAGAGGAAGGAGAAAATATGCCCCCACCAGACTCCAATTCCTCCTCTGGATTAATATTTACCATGAAACGATCAACATACAGAGAATCAGAATCACAGATGAAGTGGTCCCGATTTTGTAGAAAGATCTCTTCTGCATTGATCGATTTATTTATCGACTTCTGCTACCATAAAGAATATCATTTTTTTTTTCCACAAAAAATTACTTTTTATATTTATAAAAATATAAATATAAATATGAAGATATAAAACGTTCACATACATGATGCCTTTATTTTTTATTTTTATTTTCCACGGAAAAATTTCCTTTATATTCAAAAGGATATAAAAATATACATTCAGTATTCACGACAAGTCAATATATATGAAAAGTTTACTATTCTTTTCACACTGTGTTTTGAGATGGATAAATCTTGTCCATTCTAATGAACTTCCTATCACATTTCTCTACTATGATCCGTATCCAGAGCAAAAAAGATAAGCCAAAAAAAAAAAAAACAGGAAATAAGACAATTTTCAAAGATTGATCAAGATAGTTGGTCCTTCATTGCCATCCTCCCATTGAGAAAATCGAATTTGGTCAAGAGGCGAAGACAATGCTTTTTTCGATAGAGTGTCCACCTCGCTATTATCCTCCTTGTAGATATGAGAGAAAGAGAGATTCTTTGTGAGTCTTGTAGCCTCTTGTGTTCTCTCTTTCCAGCACTCCAATGTTGCCACATGAAAATTAGCCTTGCCAGTTAGCCAGTTGATAATAATTTTGGAATCTCCAAGAAGTAATAGCTCGTCAATGTGCAATTGTTGTGCCAGAATGAGAGAAGCCCACACTCCCAATAGTTTCGCCTTCGTATTAGTGCCCCTTGTCCGCAATTTAGGGTCTAACAGATACAAGTGTGAGAGTTTATGAGGATTTTTCCTCCCGCCCCACAAAGAGAGCCCCCTTGTTGTGCAGCACCGTCGAACCAAGCTATTGCTCTGTCAATTGGTATAGTTATCTTATGTCTGTGGGAAGGCGGGTCTTTGGTTTGGTTTCCAAATGTGGCCACCTCAACTAAAATGTTGTTAACCACTCTTTGGATCGATGGAGGTCTCTCTTCAAAGAGAACTGCATTTCTAGCAATCCAAACGTGCCAACAAAGATGGGCTGGCAACAAAGAGTAGTTTTTGTTAGCCCCTAGCCAATAGCGAAAGCATTGAGGCACATTGGAACCAGTCCAGGGCGCAACTAGATTTCAAGCCAAGGAGATATGTTGCCAAACCAAGCAGATAAAATTACACTGTATAAATAAATGATTGATCGATTCACTATTCTGTTTGCACAGGATGCATCGGTTTGGGCCCTCCCAGCCACGAGTCTGAAGATTATCCCAAACAAGGAGCTTATTTTTTGTCAGGAGCCAAAAGAAAAGTTTAAACTTCAAGGGGCAGTCCCCCTTCCAGATCTTATTGCGCCAGCTTTCATTGTTTTGTGTCCAATATTTTGTGGCCAACGCATGATATACATTTTTTACTGTAAGTATGTCGGTGCTATCCCCTCTCGTCCATATAAGGGAGTCCGGTCATTCCAGAAGGCGAATTCTTGCTCCTATTAAATGTTGAGTAAAACCATTCCATTGAGCGGCCAAATCCGGTTCAAGTTGTAGATAGGATCCATTAAACTAGTTTTCGCCTAACTGTCCACCGTTGGGCGTAGTGCTGAGTTGGTACAAGAAATGAATACCCTTACTATGTAATTGAGCCAATAGTGGAGGAGAGAGCGGGGAATTACTGCCCAAGCCCAATATGGTGTCCCTTTCGATTTTGATCATGGATGCATTGCCCGGTTTCCAAGCGATCCATTGAAGAATGATCGGAAACGATTTAAGGAGATGTTTCCAGGTTTGTGAACCTCTTGTCGGATATGCCGACGCCGATCTGATCCAGACATGTACTGGAAGGTGTGGGATATACTTGTCTTTAATAACTTTGCTCCAAAGGCCTGGACTCATTAAAATTCTCCAAAGAGTATTTGTCGATGTCACCCTGTAAAAGAAAAGCAAGTTTCTAAGTCCCCATCCTCCCATCGATTTAGGTTTTGAGATTACCTCCCACTTGCATAGGTGGTATCCTTTGTTTTGTTTGTTGCCTGTCCAGAGGAAGGTAAAGATTAATTGTCGGAGGGTCTTCAGAACAGATAAAGGAATGCGAGCTAGCGCCATCCAATACATCGGGAGGCTTTCCAAGACAACCTTTATAAGAACAAATCTGCCTCCCAGCGATAGCAGTTTGTTGCACCAATGATGGATTCTACATTTAAATTTTTCAATAAGCCAAATCCAGTGCTTTTTAGCATAGTTGGAAGGTTTTATATTGTAACCAAGGTAAGTGAAACCCTCCGCTAAGCCTCAAGAGTCAAATACCAAACAATAACTTTAAATCTGTTAGTATATCTTCCTGTGCTTTCGAGACTAGGAAAGTTGACTTGTGGATATTGATCTCTAGACCTAAAACAGAGCAAAAAATGTTAATGAGAGAGTGAATCACTGTCCATTCAGAGAAAATGGCATTGGTCATGATAATCACGTCGTCTACAAAGAGTAGAAGCAGAATATGTAGCAACCTCGAAACTTTAATCCCTTTTAGGTGTCCTTCCGCTTGGCTTTTTTTGAGTAAAATGTTGAGACTCTCCAGGACCAAGATGAATAGAAGGGGCGAAAGGGGGCATCCCTGTCGGAGCCCTCTCTCACAGTGGAAAGCTTTAGTAGCTTCCCCATTGATCAGAATTGCAAGGGTGGCCGAGGAAATACAGCCCAATATCCAATTGGTAGTGATTACCCCAAAACCACACTGTAAAAGAATAAGATGTAGAAAATTCCTGTTGATGCAATCAAAGGCCTTTTTAAGGTCCATCTTTAGGAGGATGGATTTAAGGTTTTTTGTTTTAATACTATGAATGCACTCTTGTGCGATGCCAATAGTGTCAAGAATTTGTCTTCCTTTAAGGAAGCCAAGATGTTCATCTGATAGTGCTTGGGAGAGGATAGGAGGGATTCTTCTGGCAATGCTCTTAGAAATGATTTTGTAGCACATATTACAAAGCGAGATGGGACGAAAGTCTGCAAAATGCCGAGGGAGGTTTGATTTTGGAATCAGAACAATGAAAGTATTGTTTAGTTGGTTTTTTACAACCCTTTTGGATCTCGTATCCTCCACGACGTCCAAAAGATCTTGACCCATAATATCAAAATAATGGAGATATAATTCTACAGACCAACCATCGGGTCCCAGACTTTTTTCTTTTTTGAATCCTTTGATAACCTCTAAAATTTCCTCCTTAGAACAGGGGGTTTCTAATGCTCTGGCCTCCTCGTCTGATACCATCTTTGGAAAGAGACTTGTTGTTTCAATCTGAGCAATGAGGTTAGGCACAGAAGCTTCCTGGTAAAAATCTTTGTAATGAGTGAAAGTCGTTGTTTTGATGTCTTCTATAGTTTGGTGAATCCTATCGCCCTCTTCCTCTATATCCCACAAATACTTTTTAAAACGGCGAGCGCTGACCAATCTGTGGAAGAAACGAGTATTTTTTTCCCCACCTTCCAACCATAGCATTCTACTTTTCAAGCGCCATTTTTCTTCATCCTCACGAAGGTATTTGTTACGGGCTTCTTCTAAACAATGCAGTTTATGGTCTAGATCAACACAACATGCATCCAGGGCCTTTAATCTGAGTAGATCCTCCAATTCCTGTTCTATTCTACATAAATCTGCCTTTTCCTTTTTCTTTTTTTCTTTTAACCATAGAATGGAAATATCTTTTAATCTGGAGAGTTTTCTTACCAGATTGGCTTGGGCGTCTGCAGGTACAGTATGGGTGGTGTCAGCACACACTGATCTAACCAGTTGGTCAAAAGAATCCTCCCTTAGCTATTGTGGGTTAAACTTAAAAGGTTGTCTAGCTTCGAAACCGCGTTCACCTATCTGTACGCAGATTGGTGCATGATCGGAAAGATATGGTAGATTTACCCAAGCTCGAAATCTGCAAGAAGGTGAGAGTAAGTCCTCTGCCACCAAAAACCGGTCAAGTCTTTTGGCGATGTCTGTTGGTCTCGTTCTCCCATTTCTCCAAGTGGGCAGTAGCTCTGCGGGCTTCAAATCCACCAAGGAATTTTTGTAAAAAAGGTGCTTGTAATAGTTCGAGAGTGGGTCAATCAATGCCCTTTCTCCCCAAATTTCCTTGGGACTGGTAGTCAGGTTAAGGTCTCCAACAAGGATGAGACTCTTAGCCGCCAGGAGACCTAGTCTATCAAGTTGCTCCCAGAAAGATTTTCGATCAGCACAAGGACCATAAACGTTGAGCAAGGTTAGTTTAGTTCTCAGTTCAAAGCAGGTACCAGTAAGTAAAATCCCCCTAGGATTAAGCACAGGTGAGATAAAAAAGGGTAGGATCCCATGAGGCAAGTAGGCCTCCCGAGCTACCTATAGAGCTTGTTGCGTAAGCCATCCAGTTTGGTCGGAGGTGGTACATGAAATCCCTAGCAGCAGATGCATCCACTAGAGTTTCTTGAAGGAAGATAATAGACGGATGGGTCTTCTCGAGGAGTCTTCGCAGGGAGGCAAGTTTCAGGCGTCCTCCAACCCCTCTGATGTTGAAGGAGAGAAGGATCATGACTTACCTCGGGCTAGGGATTTTAATCCTCTAAGCGCCCCTTGATTTGTAATAGTAGATGGTGTACCCGAAGTCGGAGGTCCATTGGAAGCCTTTTTACGTGCACTGCAGGTTTACGTGCACTGCAGGTTTTTAGTGGTGAAAGTTCAAGCCCTAATCCCCTTGACCAAGTGGGATCTGGCTCAGATGATGGTTTAACTCTTGAAGAGGATGGAAGATTAGACTGGTGTATGGAGGGTTGTATAAGAGTTTTTCCATGGTAAGTAGAGATGGGTAGTGAGTCGAAAGGAAGATTGGAAACTGGGCTAACATTTGAGAGCAAGGTTTTTAGTTCCAGTTCAGAAAAGGTCATATCTAAGTAGTCAAGTAGAGTAGTAGAGTCTTGTGTTTTGTCTAAGACTGCTATAACTTAGCTGTCCGAAACTCGAGCAGTGGGTTTAGGAGAAGTCAATGGCTAGGGAGCTTGTAAAGGATATGATATGCTTCCAGGGGCTGTGGGAACTGGAGCAATCGGTTCTTTAGCAAAAGAGGATTCGATAGAGTGTACAAGGCTCGACAGGGGGGGAGGAGATTGTGGTGGATGGACAAGGTTTATAGGAGAAGGTTCCGAGAGTTCAGAAAGCAAGATTTTATCAGCCTGCTCATTAATAAAGAGTTTGTCCCAAGCAAAGAGAGTATTGAAAAGTGAAGGGTGGTAAAGCTTGATCTTACCTACTAGTGAGTCATCAGGAGGATTGAAAATAGAATCCCTCCTCAGATATGGAGCCTCCTCCTCTAGTTGGTCTGGAGGTGTGATATAACTATCGAAATGTGTCTCCTTCGTTGGGTCCGATTCAGTGACAGGAGGAGGAAACTTTGAGCAGTCCCTTCTCAGATGACTAGTTCTACGGCAGAAGGAAAAACGAAACGGGATTCCCAAGTAGTCAAGACACTGAGCAATGAGTAAACCTCTCCATTCTATCTCCAGTATCTCAGGTAGTCCATCCTGGATGTCAAGTTCCACATATATCCTGGCCATTCTTCTCTCTGGTGCTGCAAGAGAGTTTGTATCCACCCTTATAAAACGTCATAAAGAGGCTCCAATAAGTTCAAGCGCTTCCTAGTTCCAACTCTGAAGTGGGAGACCCGGGAGAAGGACCCAGAGAGGTATGTGGCTGAAGAACTCTGTGGATGTGTTAAATCCAAACCTCCAACGTTTAAGCATGAGGCTCCCCCCCTCAAATGCCCAGAAATTCCCCAGGATATGGATGGTGTCCTCTGGTTTCTTGAAGATGAATCCAAACCAACCATGTTGTAGAGAATGAATCTTGGGTAGGTAGCCTAGGACAGGTTTCCAATGAGTTTAAATCCAGTCTTCAATATTCTGTATACATTTCTCTTTGTATGCAAGCCTCCCAACTAAGGCACACAGGGCCAGGTTGCAAGTATTTGATAGTCCGATGTCCATTCCAGGAATAAGTCTAGGATGTCTTTGTTTTGGTTTCCATGTAATAAAGAACATAATACATATGGACATTATTCCATTACATATACAAAATAGTCCCCCAAACCATAATGTCGCTCCAACTAATCTCAAACAAGAAGGCAACATTCAAGATGAAAAATAGATAAATCTGTTCCCGTAACCCTCACTGATTACACATAGCCTCCATATAAAACACTTTGAGGCAGTGACCAGAAACCAAAACCATCCAACAGAATGAGAAAATCCACATCAAAGACGAAAACATACAACGCTAATAAAGATCAAGAAACTGATGTGGCCCCTCATGCTTCCCAATGCATTTATAATATATAAGCTTCCCAGGTTCTTTTAAGAGTGCCTTCTTAGATAGACAATCTGCCTCTTGATTGTCAATCCTGTAAACGTGAGAAAAATATAAAAGATGGAATTGATTGATTAACACAGAGATACTATCCATCCAACAATTCAAAGAGACAACCTGTAGATGCCCTTTCCCATTCAACCAGTGAATAATAATCTTTGAATCTCCCAAAACATGTAGATCCTGTATGGATAAACGAGAAGCCAAGGAAAGCAGGGCCCACACCCCAAGCAATTCTTCTCTAGTATTTGTACCAGGCCCACAGTTAAGGAACCAATTATATCTGCAATGCTCATTAATCCTGATGACGCCCCCCGCTCCGCTGTTCAGACCTGTGGATGAGGCCGCTCCATCAAACCAGCCCACCGTGCCTCCCTTGTCCAAAGCAAGATGCTTCGTTCTCGGAGCCAAAACCTATGGTGTCTTTTTATAATCCTTTAAAATAGAGAGAGAATTATGTATCACTTTCTGAATCCTGGGGATGTTGTCCTCAAAGACCACCGAGTTGCGCTCCCTCCAAATAGACCAACAAATAATAGTCGGGAGAGTGGGTAGATGGGTGTTTTGGACTCTCCATTGTTTGTAGCAATCTATCATATTACTCCCCACCCAATTACCCGAGTAATTCACATACTTTTTAACACTGATACAGACTTCCTGCGTAAAGGCACAATCAAGAAAGAGGTGTTGTGTCGTTTCAGAATTCCCCAAACATAATTTACAAACACTAGGGCCTATCTAACCTCTGCGTTGAAGGGTCTCCCACGAAAACACTTTTTTTTCCATCCTCAGCCAGAAGAAGAGCTTTATTTTCAGCGGACAGTCCCATTCCCAAATGGCCTTACGCCAACCACCCGCCTTAAAGATCCATTTACGATTTTCAGCTGCAAAATAGATGTTCCTTACCGTGACCAATCCTGAATTATTGCCCCCCATCCACTTAAGTAAATCTAGCTTCTCCTGAAGAGTAATACCATTGTCTATAAGAGAAATACAAAATGATTTCCATTTTGTCTATAAACGTCCAGATAAGTCCAAGTCATCACAAGAGATCTAGTGGGCAGTGATCCTTCCCACCTGGGTCAACGCTTTGGCTTGGAAGAGATAGTAAATACCTTTTCTATTTATCACCTCGATCATCTCATTCGACATAATAGCCCACTGACCCATCCCCAAGATACATTTTTTCCCAATCAAGATAGAGTGCCTGTTTCCCGGGCTCCAAGCCAACCAATGAAGTAAAAGATGAAGTGATTTTAGTAAATATTTCCATACCTTTGATCATTTTTCCTTTGTAATATCCACTGTTCTTAGCCATCTCGATGTTGATACAAACGACAGATACTTGTCTTTAAGAACCCTATTGCCATAACCCTTCCTTCATCAGAGCTCTCCATAGAGTGTTGGCTGCCAGGGTTCTGTTAAAATCCAGAATGTTCCTTAACCCCCAACCCCCATATATCTTTGGTCTGGCTATGAGCTTCTAGTGACATAGATGTAGGCTCTTCTTATTTCTGCCACCCGACCATAAAAAATTAAAAATCATTTGGTGAATTATTTTAAAGATCGGTGAAGGCAGATTCGCCAAGGTCGGCCAATAGACAGGCTGACCCTCTAAAACAACTTTGATCAAAGTCATATGTCCCCCTAAAGATAACCACCGGTCGCACCAATGATTAATATTTTGGTCATATTTCTCTATAAGCCATAACCAATCTTCATATCTGTTTCTGCCAATCTTAAGAAAGAACCCAAGGTATTTAAAACCATTTGTAAGATCTAGAAAATTATAAGGAAGAATTAAATTCAGAGAGTCAAGGACTTGCTGACATCCCATATTGATAAAGTGTTGTTTTCTGTGGATTAACCTGTAGACCAGAGGCAAAGAAAAAGTGGTTTAAAACCCTGCTAATCTCCTTTCATTCGGATAGAGAATCATTAGATAATATGAGAATATCATCTACAAATAGAAGGTGCAGTATCTGAATAAATATTGAAACCTTTATCCCAGTCAAGTGATCTTCCCTCTGACTTTTTTTTAAGGCTAAACTTAAACCTTCCATAATGAGAATGAAAAGTAAGGGCGACATAGGGCATCCCTGTCTGAGCCCTCTCCCGCTGCTAAAAAAATCTGTAGGTTCTCCATTGATAAGCACCGCATAGGAAGCAGAGGTAACACTACCCATGATCCAGTTAGTCATCATCTGCCCAAATCCGCACTGGAGTAGAACCAACCTGAGAAAATCCCAACTAATGCAGTGATATGTTTTCTTCAAGTCGATTTTGAGGATTATAGCCTTCAACTTTTTTTCTTTAATACTATGGAGACACTCCTGGGCAATCCCAATTGCATCTCCAATTTGTCTTCCTTTTAGAAAGCCGAATTGCTCCTCAAAAAGAGTACGAGACAGAATTGGTCTAATTCTCTTGGTAATGATCTTATAACAAAGATTGCATAAAACAATCGGGCGGAAATCACCAAATGTTGTCGACCCATTAACCTTCGGGATTAATGCAATGAAAGTCGCATTCATGCCCTTATTCACCTCCCTTGTAATTTGTGACTCATCCCCCGCTTCCACCAGATCCTGTCCCACCAAGCCATAGAAATGAAGATAAAACTCAACAGTCCACCCCTCTGAGCCTGGACTCTTGTCTTTCATAAGACCTTTAAGTACTGTAGACACTTCCTCCTTAGTGACCGAGCTTTCTAAAACATTTATCTCCTCCTCCAGGACCATTCTGGGATAATGTCTTACAGCCTCAATTTGTTCCACAATTCTATTATCAGTGGATTCTTGGTAAAAGGTCCTAAAGAAGTTCAAATCTTCAACGTTAATGGCCTCCTTCCCCTAATGATAAAGTCCCTGATCATCCATTATTTCCCATAGATGTTTTTTATTCCATCTAAAGCTAGCATAGCGATGAAAATACTTCGTGTTTTTATCACCATTTTTTATCCATATGGCACGGCTTTTCAAACGCCAACAAGCCTCTTCACCCATCAAATAAGAATTTCGATCAGATTCAAGCTTTTTTAGACGGGATCCCTGGATCAGGTTTAAACCACTACCCCAACTCTGTCTCGTCAAGATTTCTAATTCCTCCTCTAGAACTGCTAAGGCTCTCTTCTCCTTTAATTTCTTTTGAGCTAACCAACTCTTTGTATGCTTCTTGAGATTAATTAGCTTTTGTTCAAGTCTTCTTTGGGCGCTAGCCACATTACAAAGATGAGGAGCACGCCAAACCGACTGAACTAATTCCCCAAAGGACTCATCCTTCAAGATAGCATGATTAAATTTAAAGGGACATGCAACTGAGTAATCATTAAAATTCAAATGTAAATAAACTGTCGCATGATCCGAATAGTATGGGTGACCAACCCAAGATATAAATCTTACAACATCAGTGAAAAAAACCTTTGCCACATAGACTTTGTCCAACCTTTTTTGTATACTATGTTCGCCACTACGACCATTTCGCCAAGTAGGCACCAACTCTGATGGTTGCACATCCACCAATCCATTTCTCTAGAAGAGGTCTTTGAAGAAACCAACGAATGGATCAGAGCGACCTTCAATTCCCCACACTTCATCAATACTAGTGGTGAAATTTAGGTCACCAACCAGAATGAGATTTACTTGAGCTAGTAAACCCTTTGATTCGACATGTTCCCATAATAGTATTCTCCCAACACAAGGACCATAAGCATTTATAAAGCAAATCCTGCGTTTGTCAGGTATGTGATAACCTGTCAAAAAAATACCATCAGTGCTTAAGAAAGGATTAAGCTAAAAAAATACAAGGGTTCCAAGCAGCCAGAAGCCCTCCCGACTTCCCAACTGCACTTACCACACTGATACACCAATTGGGGTAAAGAGAGTACATGAAACTACGAGCCTTCATATCATCCACAAGAGTTTCTTGTAAAAACACAATATCCACCTTTGTATTACTTAAAATGTTCCGTAAAGAAGGCAGTTTATGGGGATCGCCAACCTCTCTGACATTCAAGGAGACAAGGATCATGACTTAGCCCTAGAAAGGGATTTCATGCCTCTAAGAAGCCCTAAATCAGAAGTAGTTACCGGGGAGGTAACAGAGGTCGAAGACTGACCAGACTTCTTCCTAGCACTCCTGGTTTTGAGAGGAGATAATTCCACTCCCAACCCCCTAGACCAAACCATGGTATTCCCTTTTGGGTCTCCCTTACTATTCAAATTATTGTTAGTCAATGCAGAATGTTGGTGAACCTGTTGTCCAAGATAAGTTGGTAGGGGAGAGGGATCATCGAGATTTCGAAGGGTTGGAATCAAAGAATCCAAAACAACATCAAGGTTCGGACCTGGAAAGGTAAGAGGGGGATGGACCAATGGTAAATCCACATTAGGGAAAGTCTATGTAGGCTCAGGGTTCAGAATAAAAGTCTCCACAACAGGTTGGGTACCGGCTATCCCCGCTAAGTCTGTAATAGGATCTCCCAGTCTCTTAGACTCCTTAACAGAGTGTAAATCATGAACAAAGGAAGCCTCCACCATAGATGACTTTTCAATAAACTCACGTTCCCATACAGAGAGTTTGAAATAAATATTGGGGTAGAAAGTACGTAACTTACCAAGAAAAGTTCATGATAGATCAGCTCCCGATTCTTCTTCGTTCCCACAGGAGTAGCCCCCCAAAGCCTTTGTATCCTCTTCCGTCATATACCCATTGAATAGAGGTGATTCCTCGTCATCCTCTGTGTCTCCAGTGCCACTCCAGTTGGTGCAGTCTCTACGAAGATGGCCAGTCCTCCAACATTGTGTACAACGGAAAGGGATTCCCTGGTAATCCAAGCGTTGTATCATTATATGACCCCTCCATTCAAGCTCCATCATGTCCATCAACCCCGCTGTAACATCTATATCAACCAAGACCCATGCCATGCACTTGTCTATCGAACTCAAAACATTCTCATCCACTTTAAGAAAACAACCAAGTAGATTTCCTATGGTCGCTAGTCCCGATAGATTCCACAAGTTTAAGGGAAAATCTGGGAGAAGAACCCACACATGGCATCGAATGAAATAATCCTTTGTTGGATCAAAACCCGTCCTCTAGTGTTTCATCATGAGACTCCCCCCTTCAAAATCCCAGAACCTACTCATAATAATGTCTGCATCGTTGGGAGATTTGAAAACTAGGTTGAACCACCCATAAGTCAAAGTAAGGTATTCAGGCACATAGCCGAGTAAGGGAAGCCAATTATTTTGCATCCAAACTGCAAACGTGAGGTTACATTTGGATTTATAAGCAAAATTCCCCACAAGAGCACAAAGGGAGAGACGACATGTCTCCTCTAGGCCGACATCCATACCGATAACCAGACATCTCTTCTGTCTTTTGGGTTTCCAGACCTTGGCTACCTTCTTTTGGTTTGATACCTTTTCTCTCAAGTGTTCCCACTTGTTAACCCCAGAGAAGCCAGTCGGCTTTGGAAACCCCCCTAGTGAACCAAAATCAGTCTTAGAGCCTACTGCTCCACGCAAAATCCTCTGTGGAGGATCCAACCATACACCACCTTCAGTAGAATGAAACATATCCTTGCCAACTTCCTGAAAACTCAACTCTGCCACCCTTAGAGAATTAGACAAAGGTGGTAGTTGTTCATTCACTTCACAGTTTAATGAGGTGGTTATGGCTCCCACACCATAGTCTTTACTACACAGTGCATCCCCCGTTGCAAAGATACTAGCTCTCTCCCATTTTGCCTCGCCAACCGCACCCAATATCACACTAGCTTCCAAGGCCATAATACTTGGTAGGATCCACCCAATCAAGAGAAGCTTCTAGGGTCAAAAAAGTAAGAGAAAATCGTAATGATGAGACTTCGAGAAAAATGCCTAAAAGCACAATAAATCACAACTATGGTAGTTGGGAGTCATTAAAAAAATCCCTTCTCTAACTAAAGAGATAGCTATGAAGTATCCCCTAAAAAAACCAACAGTCAACTCACTAAGAGGAACCCTGAAAAACTTCCATTCTATAACCCCCCTAGTACCTCCATCCCAAAGAAGCTTCGAATAGCCGAAGCTTTTTAGTAAATGGATATACACCGACCATTAACCGGTTTCTAAAAGTAGTAAAACCGCCATTAACACAAAGTGGTTTGTACTTGACGACAAACTTAAACAACACATAAATGTAACCAATAAACCATAATAGAGTGGCAACTTGGAGTGATCACAACCTTCTAAATATAATATACAAATGTTGTTTTTTGATATCTTGTCTCAAATAGCAACATATTCTATATTAAAAAAAATAACTATATTTAACCTCACTTTAAATGCTACATATTCTATATTAAAAAAAACTATATTTAACCTCACTTTAAATATGTATAAGTGATATATAATTAATGCATAGAAGTGTTGCCTAAAGAGAATCTACCTTTTTTTTTAAGAAACTTTGACAATGAAGTTGCTTAAGTAACATTTTGTCCATGTAACCAAACTACCCAAGAAAATGTGATGAGGATAAACATGATTTTGTTTGGTGATAACAATTTTGGGTTATCATTAAATGTTATTAAAAATAGATATCATGATGTTTTAAAAACAAGTATGGTCGTTAGGGTCTTAACATCCCTAACCCCTTAAATAGATAGAATAATATGTTTTTTTATGTAATAAAGGTTGTCCTTAGTAAATAAGGCTTATGTAATAATGTGAGCATGTCTAATATAAGAAGACTTACTAGAAGGTTCCCCCTTCACTAAGCTCTTCCTCTAGAATGTTTTCAAAAAAATAGAGATAATATATATAAGGGTAGAAAATATGGAAAATATTGTCTTGTGAAATCATTTACACTAGAGATTTTCTCTATTGATGGTTGCCTCCTCGAAGAGGCAAGTGAACTTTGCTTTCAAGATAATAAAGGTATCATCATTTTCATCTATATTGTCATTGTAATATCCCTAAGGCTGAACCCAATTGCAAATGTAAATATAAATATACATAAGCTGGTGAGCTAATTTGATATCATTTTGATATGCACATTCCATGGTGTAGCCTGCGCAGGTACTACACAGTAAAATGAGGAAGTGTGCACATTCCGGGATACTGCGCGCGATGTAGAGGCCAGGGAGCCTTGTGTATCCGATATGTTTTATAGGCTGGTGAGCCAATATTATAAGCTAGAATGCTTATGTTTTGATTAGGCTGGAGAGCCTAGATGTTAAGGGCCAGTGCACCTATTTTTGTACATATCTCATAATTAATATAAAATACATTGTTGTGCGTAGATAGACCACAATAAAAGAGATGGGAGACTAAACTCCACTGGTTAGGGAAAGGGAAGGGGCTAAGTTAAGGAATATTATATTGATATTTCTTAAATCATAAAGTATGGATAATTATGTTATCCTAAGTTCTAATTTGGGGCCAAGTGGGCCAAAGTAGCTTCCAACATGAGAAGTGTCAAGTTGGGGGCATGCATACATATTGTTGGACTTAGTTCATTTCGGGGGCATCTCCTTCATTCAGACAAACATCTTTCCCTGATTCATCCATCACTGAGATATACAATCAATCATCCATGAATATTGGTAACCATTGAACTATCAATTGTATCTTCATGACTTTACCTAAACCTGTATCCAAAGCCTTTTGTTGCGTAATTGTTAGCTTGGGAGAGGGATTGAAGAAGCGGGTTGTCAGGCCCATGGGATATTGAAAAGGCAGGTTGTCAGGCCCGTGATCAATTCTCTGGGTGAGAGAATTGTTGGTGATTGATTTCCTGAAGGTGTTGAACTGCAACTGCAAGGCTCTGAGACTTCCTATCCAGCCTGTTGTTGAAGCCCTGGAAGGGAAGTGAGGAAGCCGAGGGACTGTTGAGCAGAGAAGGGGCACACTTCCTTGGGTGTGACAGGCATGTGGGGAATGAGGGACTGTAGGCTGTTAGTTGAGTGAGCACTTGAGACAGAGTCTTTCATGTTGTTCATGAGCCTTTAGCCTGGTTAGGAACCCCTTTACCCGGGTGGAGTTTAGTCCTAGCTCGGGGGTGACTCACTGTTGAGAGTGATGAACAGTGTGGTCTAAGGCTGAGAGGTTTGTGGAAGGTCTGCACGCAGTTGGTGATATTCTCACAAAGATAAGTGTCAATTGTGTGATTAATTTACATGTTGCATTGTTATTCACGTGTTATTTTTATGGGTTTATCCTATGCGTGATTATAGCTGGTTGTATGCTTATGGATATTGCATGTATATGCTACATGTATATGTTTACTTATTTTCAGTGTGAATCCATGCATTTACATAGCGTAATTGTTTGTTCACGTTTTATATATATGAAGCTTTTGCAAGAGTTTTGTGTGTGCATATGTTTTAATTGCATGTAGTTAAAAAATTATATGAAACATAACTTAGTTAAGATGTTAAGTATGTTACAGTATGTTTCGCACAAAGAACATATGTGTTCTTTGGTGTAGCGTGGCCCAACATGAATGGTCGGGGACTTTACAAATTGGTATCTGAGCATGAAAGAGTGTTCAGGAGTAACATGGCCTGGCCTTTTGAAGGCTGGGAATGTTACAAAGGCAGTTTCAGAGCTAAGTAAAACGTTTGAGGAGTGGCTCCCCCCCGGCCTGTGTGGGGCCGGGGATGTCACAAATTGGTATCAGAGCTTTAGTTTTCAACACTAATGCTGAAGGGCTGAGAAAGTTGAGTTGAAGAAAAATGTCACAGAGGATTTAATTCGAAGTGGCCAAATTTCAGTTGTAGAGCGTCTATGGCAAAAAGTAACAACTGGGCGGAAATGGGGAAAAGCCTCAATTTCTGTGGATGGATTCATGAGAAATGGAGAAATTCATCCAAGTGATGAGATCACTACTACATATGGGCGGATCATTCCACAAAAATTTTCCACACTTCAACCAGTTTCATAATTTTTTTTAAACAGGGCGGGATTTTCGTCGATATTGCCACGAAAGTTCGTCATAATATCGACGAAAATCTTATTTAAATATAGTCGGGATTTTCGTCGCTATAGCGACTAGATTTCGTGGCAATAGCGACACAAATTTTGCCTATCTCATTGGTCAGTGTTAACAGCTAATTGACTATTTTATCTATATATACGTGACTTTAAGAGACTTTGCGACACAATTGCTATAGTTGCGACACTGTTCTTGGCTTTTGTTTGAGTTGTTTATTTTTTCCGTCACCCACCG
>JZKD02S1332546.1:0-11737 GCA_000966675.3 Picea glauca | reverse complement strand
ACGCATATCATCCGCGTCCTCCCAGGTCGCCGAGTGTGGACTATAACTGTCCCACTGGACCTTGACCTGATCTACCGTTCGACGTCGTAACTGTCGAACGCGATGATCTAAGATGAAGACCAGCTCGGCCATGAGCGCTCCCTCATCCGCTACCTGCAAGGAACTCAGGTCAATCACAGGTGTAGGATCACTAATATAATGTCTCAAAACAGATACATGAAAAACATCGTGCATACGCCTCAAAGAATCAGGTAAGGCTAGTCGATAGGCCACGGGCCATTTTCTCTCCCCAATCTCGAAATGTCCCACGAACCTAGGAGAGAGTTTAGCTCCCCTTCCAAACTTGATCGAACTCTTATGCGGTTTAACCTGCAAGACGACTCGATCGCCGACCTCGTAGCTACGGTTGACTCGGTGCACATCGACATAAATCTTCTGTCGATCTTGCGCTTCTTTAATCCTTTGTCTTATGGTTTGCATCTGCTCTTCCATTTCTTGGATCGCTTCTGGTCCCACCAGGACCCTATCCTCAAGCCGATCCCAACTCAAGGGTGTCCGAGACGGTCACCCATAAAGAAACTCAAAAGGCGCCATCTTTATAGTGCCTTGATAACTGTTGTTGTAAGCGAACTCTACTAGAGGGAAGAATTCCTCCCAGCGCTTTTGTTGGTCCATCACGTACATGCGCAACATATCTTCCAAGGTTTGGTTTGTACGTTCTGTCTGCCCATCCGTCTCTGGGTGATATGCAGTACTAAAGTTAAGCTAGGTTCCCAAGGCCTCTTGGAAACTCGTCCAAAATCATCCAGTAAACACCAATCGTCGATCGGATATAATCTTTTTAGGCACGCCAAGAAGCCTCAAAATCTCACTGATGAAAACTCTCGCTATGTCAGGTGCCTGATACGTCGTACGCACAGGAATAAAGTGAGCACTCTTTGTCAGAGTGTCTACTACTACAAAAATCGAGTCGTGTCTCCTTGCCGTCAGTGGCAATCCAACAATAAAATCCATCGACATAACTTCCCATTTCGATTCCTAAATGGCATGTGGTTGAAGTAATCCTGCCGGGTGTCTATGTTCAGCCTTTTCCTGCTGACACTCAAGACATATAGTGGCAAAGTTGACTATGTCAGCCTTCATTCCCTTCCAGAAGAATAAGGGTTTAAGGTCTGCCCTCATCTTCGTAACTCCTGGGTGAGCCATGTAAACTGCTCTATGAGCCTCGCTCAAGATCAACCTCCTCAACTCGTCGTTTGGCGGTACGTAAATCCAACTTCTAAACCTCAATAAACCGTCGCTATCAAGTGAATATCCCTCATAACGTGGTACCATCATTGTGTTTTGTCCGATAAAATTCTTGAATTCTATGTACGAGTCATCATCACGCTGTAAGGTGAGAATATTCTCACGTAGATTTGTTTGAAGAGGTAACACCGAAAATTTACGTGGCCTCCGACTCAAGGCATCCGCCACTCGGTTCACTGTTCCCTTTATGTAAGTAATATCGAAATCGTATTCGCTAAACAATTCAGACCAACGTCGTTGTCGCGCATTCAGGTCACTTTGCGTAAAAATGTGTTGTAGTCCACAATGATCAGTCTTTAATTCAAATTTTTGTCTAATAAGGTAGTGTCTCCAAACCTTCAATGCATAAACGATGGATAATAACTCCAAATCGTGTGTTGCGTAATTCTCCTCATGCCTTCTGAGTTTTCTCGAAATGTAAGCAATCACTCGTCCAATCTGCATCAAGACTCCGCCTAAACCTTCTTTGGATGCGTTAGCACATACTAAGAAGTCTGCGTCCATGTCAGGGACCCTTAGTATCGACGCAGTTGTCAACAACTCTTTAAGCCTCCGAAAGGCCTCCGCGCATTTCTTTGTCCAAACAACTTCTTGTTTTTCTTTTGCAATTCCGTGATCGGATTTGCTCTCTTCAAAAAACCCTCGACAAACCGTCGATAGTATCCTGCTAACCCCATAAAACTACGCACTTCTGTGACATTCGTTGGCGCAGGCCATTCCATAATAGCCTCAACCTTGGCTGGATCTATGGCGATACCTTCGCCGGAGATGACATGCCCTAAGTAGTGAATCCTCGATTGGTAAAAATAGCATTTGGACAACTTCCCATACAAATTGTGTTCTCATAAACATTGTAGTACCAAGCGTAAGTGATCGTCATGATCCTCCGTCGTCCGAGAGTAAATCAAAATATCGTCAATGAATACTTGGACGAACTTGTCCAAGTACTCGCGGAACACCCTATTCATCCAACTCATGAATACCCCTGGGGCGTTGTCAGCCCAAATGGAAAAACAGTAAACTCGTAATGTCTGAATCTCGTCTTAACAGGCGGTCTTAGGGATGTCATCCTCCTTGATCCGTAACTGGTGATACCCTGATCGCAAATAGATCTAAGAGAACACTGTCACACCCTTCATTTGATCGAACAGATCATCAATTCTTGGTAAGGGATATTGATTCTTGATCGTGGCCTTGTTCAGTTGACGGTAGTCAATGCAAAGCCTCCACGATCCATCCTTCTTTCGTATGAAAAATAACTGGTGCACCCCACGGTGACACACTAGGACGTATCGGTCCCAGGTCCAACAACTCGTTCAGTTGCATTTTCCACTCTTGCAACTCCGGGGTCGACATCCGATAAGGAGTTCTTGCTATCGGTTCGGTTCCTGGGTTCAGGTCTATGGTAAACTCCAGTTCCCTTTCCGGCGGCATCCCAGGAAACTCCTCTGGAAATACGTCCGCAACCTCCTTCACCCCCAGAAGGTGTTTTAGACCTTCCGCTACTCCCTTCTCGTTTAGCGCAAGGATCGCATAAAGTTTGCTCCCCTTGCGCATATTCTTTCGTAACTGTAAAGAAGAGATGAACCGCAGGGAAACTCCCTGGTTTCTTCCTACAATCACACGTCTCTATCCTTCGTCATCAACCAAGGTCAATCATTTTGTCTTACAGTTGAGAATTGCCTCATGCGTTTCCAACCAATCCTTACCGATCACGACGTCATAAGGTCCTAAGATCGTGACGTACAAGATGACTCTCGTGACAAACTCTCCCAGGTTAAGGGCACAGCCCGTAACCCTTCCTCCAACCTTCTGTTTGGCTTCTGAAGCCATCCCTGTGAAGTTAAACTCATCCTAAATGACTTCCTTCTGGACGACATCATGCAAGGTTTGAGGCTTCAAGATAATAAACCCTTGCACGCATGTTGCTGTTAAGGCCTAACACGAATCTGTTGACCTTAAGATTCTCAGGGTTAAGGTGTGGAGCATGTCAGAGTAACGCCAGAACACGTGCCTCACTCTCAGGCATCGTACGACCTCCCTGTCGTAAGGCAATGAACTCATTGAGCCGACGCTTAATGAATTCCTCTGAAAGGTACCTCTCTCGAAACCGTTCCTCGAACAGTTCCCATGACACGTCTTCAACGATCATGTTCATCTATGACAGGAGCGTCTTCCACCATAGAAGAGCGCTCCCCTTTAGTTGAAAGACAACCATGCGGACTTTCCTGTTGGAGGTATAATCGTGAAGTGCAAAGCACATCGCCATATTCTCCAATCATGCCTCGGTGGCTGCGTCGTCCGGGGCACTAGAGAACTCAAGAAATTCTACCTTCTCGAGTTCACGGTGAAATTTACCTGTTATGGCCGGTGCGCGCGGAAGAACCTATGGTGGTGTCGGTGCCCTGGCCTCGTCTCTGTACCAATGGGTAATCAGAGCCTCAGACATGCGCTGAAAGGATCTCATCATCCCAATAACAACGCCAACTGCTATAAGCTCCTATTCGAGCACCCGCTCGCCTCCACGGGGTTGAGACCCCTCAGGCGTGGATGCTACTGGAGGCGTCATGCCTCCTCCCCCAGCACCCGTCATCGGCCTCCGCAGCGTTGTCTATCCATGATTACCTCCATGCACACAATCAACTCGATCAACAACAATATAATCAATCTAATCCTATCAACGAAAGTCGTAGAGAATCCCAAGTCATAGGTCGAACCGGCTCTGATACCATATGTAACAACCATCCTAGTTAAGGACAACTACTCTGTCAACTGGTGCAAAACTTTTTTTTTTTTTTGTTAAAGTGTGTGCGCGCGTGTAGAAGAAACAACCCCCTCGACTCTACGTCACCACTTGAACCAACAGGACTCTAGTAAGACGAGCACAATCAAGACGACCTGACATACCGTAGTGACAACAAGAAACAAACGCCCCTAGACATAAGGCATGCAACTAGCAGCTGTAAGCAGAAACAGACACCAGGGGTTAGGCACAGTAATGTCACAGAATGAAGGAATCCAATAGTAGAGTCGCAGGAGTGGAACTGTGCCTTTAAACAGCCTGAGACTACTGATACGGCTCAGAGTGTGTCGCAAGAGTGGAATTGTGCCTTTAAACAACCCGAGACTCTTGATACGGCACTGGATTCCTACCACCGGATTTACACGCAGACATAAATACTAAGATACAAGAGGTGTCTATATCCCGCCCGACACAAACATACTACGCAATACAATACCACCAGGTACTACAAAATCAGGGACAATCATGACCTCTATGGGAGACGCAAGTCAGGAGGACTCAATCGACCAACCACTATTGAGACCCGAAGACATCAATCAAGACCCATTTGTCCATTACTTATCATTAACCGACCAGACTTTATCCTAAGGTACAACCAATAGTTTCCACCCCATATGTTGTTATAAGGTCAAAAGGCACTAGCTCAGGGACAAGCAAGAAGCGCAAGCGCATTGCATTTTTCTGTTATTTGCCATAATTGCGCAATGATATCATACCATAATGGTAATCCCTCCAACATTTACAACCTCCATATTATCTTGCCTTTCCTGCCAATTATCACCATAGTGTAATATCATTATAATTAAATAGTCGTGCAAATTAAACATTGTCGTTAGTATTTCCATTTAAACAATATGGACATCACAATTCGACATCATCATAAACATTTCAATTTAAGCCAATAATAACATTGCGATCTAACATCGTCACGAACATTCATTTAACAAATATTAACATTGTCACTTAAGCATCCTCATTAACATTTCAATTATACAATTACCCAACATTGCATTTCGACCAACATTAACATTCAATTAATAATATTACTATTGCAATTAAACAATCATTTATCATTGCAATTCTGGCAACCTTAACATTCAATTAATAATATTAATATTACATTTAAACTATTACTTATCATTGCAATTCTACCAATATTAACATTCAATTAATCATATTACTATTGCATTTAAACTGTTACTTATCATTGCAATTCTTCCACCATTACCATTCAAATAAAAGATATTAATATTTCAATTAAACAAGTAGTACCAAGGCCATTAAACGAAAGTGAATATGGCAGTTAAATGAATATTCCCATTGCTAGTTAACGATTAATCCCATACCTTACAATAACCTCACCACCATTGTTACATATGATCCTTCCTAAAATTAATAACCAACCCTTATGGATTTATATATAACTATACTCCAAGGACCAGATAATATACTTTTAACAATAATTACATAGTCCTCATTTCTAAGTAATACTAATCATGATTTGTTGTTGTTAATAAGAGTACTTCCATGCCCTATTATCATAATCATTAAAACTTTAACCATTCTTAACATAAGGGGAGGTCAAATAGGGTTCTATAATATGCAACCATTAAGGGCCTATAGTAAGAAAATTCATGCACAATGTCTGTCCACCACCTAACAAAAAGATAAAGGTTAAAGTGAAGGATTTTATTATATAAATGACAGGAGAAAGGACAATACTAATAAAGGATCTAAAATAACCTTACGATGCAAAAACCTTACACTAAACCTTCATCATAGTAACCTTGGGATTTAATCATCACCCTACACCTTAGCATTAACATTTGAATATTTCCTTACTTTATCATTTCCATTAGGTAATACGGACATTGGATTTAATCATTACCATAACATTGTATTACCAATCAACAATGCACTACGTTGATATTCCCATAAAGCCATAATGACACTGAAATGGAGCGATCCAACCACTAAGCCAAATAAATAAAATAAAAGGAAAAATACACGGCCAGGAAGGGAAAAACGCAGACCAACTCGTAGATCTCGGGCACAGCACTGACCACCAGCTGGGAGGATGAAATTCGGTTCCACGCCGTCATGCGCAGGCGAGTTAAGGTGCGGACTGACAGAGGCGATCTGGCATTGGGATACCCCCGGATCAAATCGCCCACCAAGATCAGAGATGATGGAGACGCAGGCCAGGATTTAGACAAGGGAAAACGTGGCGGTGGGTGCAGGAGACGTTGACTGTCCAGGAGCACCACCCAAGAAAATTTATTTAGAGCCAGCAGCGCTGCACACAGCTGAGTACAGACTGCCAAACACGTCAACCCATTTTTTTTCTTAACCTAAATACATTTCATTTAATTTTTTCACAAGGCACACAGACAACACGTTACATCCGACATGTGATCGCTGATAACTAATAACCTAAACACCAGCGATAACAGCATCCCATTTACACAGCCGACGCCTTGTCGTTCCATCCGTAGCGTAAACATTAACGCTCCACTACGCTGTTATTACCATAGAATTTAATAGTAACATTAACCACGCAATCTCCGATTACTACTGCGTATCACTGATTGTATTATCATTTCAGAAAAACACATCAGACCATTAATTTAATAAACTTATTTTACTATTTCCAATTTATACACCACTCTTTAATTAAAATGAAAATCCCTTAATGAAAAGTTCAACACCGTGCATCAGCAAAATCGCAGTGATTAAATTCTAATCCCAATGCTGACAACACGGTAAGGGCAGTCTGACGGGAAGGAAGTTCGTGGTTACCGATATTTCAAAATACTACCGCTCCAGTCACTCTGGAATCCGAATTTTCTAATTTAAAAACTTCAATGGTGGCTGATCCTTCACGGATTTCATAATCTAAAACCACAGAACTCAATTCTACAGCTCCACGCCTTCTGGTGTTCAGATAAATATGACTATTAACTACAGAGCGTGACCGCCTAATCTTACATCCGAGAAGGTGACAGGATATCTTCGATTCAGTGGGAGAGTTTTCTGTTTTTACCTTTCACTAAAAGAAGGATGAGGTTCTGGCATACACCACTGTGAGAGAAGGTGAACAAGACAAGGGTCGACTAGGACGACAAAACGTAATTTCATACAACGTGAGAAGTAATCGAGCTGGGGACTCAAGTACTTTAGCGCGTAGTCCTTTGTGGAAGAAAGAACTGGCAAATTCTATTGGATTAATAACTTCAGGGTATCGCATTATCTCACTGACAATAACAAGGCGAGATTTGTACGTGCACACATAATGGCGAGTGATGCAATTTATCCATTCCCCATTTAATTGCGTTCCATTTTTTATTAGGAATTATATGTCTGTCGTAGATCGAAAGGGCTGGAAACTTCGTAGTGGAGTTCGATGCGGGCTGGGATATTCACATTGTACATGATAGTGAATGAAAAAGAGAAGCCATACATAGAAACTATCACAGGTAAGGGAAGGCAGAAGCACTAAAAGAAAACGGTGGTCGATAAGCTCGGTTTGGAGGGAGAAGGGGGTTGACAAAGGAAAATTTTGACTGTACGCCCAACGCCGATGTGAAGGTCAGCCTTGGCCAAATCAAGAGTTGGCCTCCTACAGGTGAAACGATGGCCAAGGCCTATTCACTATCGTTTTCGATTGTAATAAGGGTTTCAATTGTGGCTGAAAGACAAGGAGGAAGCGCTGCTGAAACAAAACTCCGATATTGCCAAACAAAATATGGCCGCTGCAATTCTGCGCTGGTTCGTCAATGGAAACGACTATGGTCCAACAAAATAAAATAAACGCATCCCAACAATGTGCAGGCAGACTCAGGTTTTACCACCGGACATTACTTAGTGTAAAACGCCATTCTGGGGCAGGGAGGAAGGGAGGACTACCAGGCGGGGAGGTTACTCAAGTTTGACACACCAGTTCTGAAGCAGAGTTACTTACCTAAGACCTTGCCGGATTAAGTAAATAAGAAAATATCTAGACCCAGTTTGCCGGGACAAATTCGATGAAACTTCAGAACAGAGCCAACGCAGAAAAATAAAGGTTGAATCTAGAAGATAGGAAACCATGGGCGCAGAAAGCTGCTCAGAATCGAAACAAGTACGCATGCAGACCTTAATAACAGAGTTAAATTTCAGGATGCCAACAATAAAATTTACACATTCTAGAACAACAATAATGAGTAAACTACACAATCCAGAACCCTAATAAAATTTAAGCAGTCCATTTTTGAACTTCACCTCGCCATTTCCATGCATTCTAACTACAAATTTAAGGATCATACCTTTGCCTCAGCGCCGTCCTCAAGAGTTGTCCGCGCTCCGTGCCGCTCCTGCTCCGTGCCGACCATAGAGGACTCACCAATACCTCCCAGCCAAACGCTAGGGGTACTCTCCTTCCCCCTTAGCCCCCCGAGCTGCAAAGGGGCCACACACAATCAGAGAGTAACTAGCTTCTCAGCTCTCCTCCAAGGCTGAGCTACCACTCAAGTCTGCTGAGAATCCCCAACTCCTACAAGAAAATCAGTCCAGTCTCCCTCTAGCAGCATAACCATACCAATTTTGACAAAGTCCCCCCTTTCTTTCCCCCTCTCCCTTTTTTTTTATCCAATCTCAAACCCTAATTCCTCTTTTTCTTAGGTTTTCCCCCCTTTTCCCTTTTGATTTTCTTATTTTCTTTTTAATTTATTTTCTTTATATTATTTCATTTTATTTTTCTTTTCAAAAACTCAAAGGGTATGTGCGCTCATTATTAATTTCCTTTTATTTTCACATGCTTAAATTTATTTGTTTACAATTTGTTTGTAATGTAAATATACATATATATATATATATATATATTCATTTTTCTAATTATAAGCATGCATTCATCATTGTAGTTCATCATTTTCCATCATTTAAATTTACCGTTAATATATATATTTATGTATATAGGATAAAGAGAGATTATGGTGATGACAAACATGTATAGGAGAAAAATAAATGTATTACATAAAACGGATAAAGAGGAATTACAGGGAAGGATGGCGATTTAGTAATGGGAACTGGACAAGAAAAAGGGAGATGGGTTACTGGAAGATCAAGGTGATGGAGGATAGTTTAATTAAGTAGACAAGGATAATAAGAGGATAATGGTCTGAGTTTTTGTTTTCCTCTTTTTTTTTAAATTATCATTTGTTAAGGCCACACTAAATCCCCCCCCTTATTTCTAGAAGGTCTTAGGCTTAGGGTTTAGATTCTGAGTTAGGCAACGATTAGTTAAGGGAATTGCTTAAGGTTTTATTCAGGTCCTGATGACTTAGGGTTACTTAGGCTGACCCCTCCTCCACAAAAATGTGACGTTCCCTTCAGGACGCACCACGTGCTCCAAGGGTGCCACTCGCCTCTGGAATTTCTTTTGGGCGACGTGCCCTTCAGGACGCACCATGTGCTACAAGGGTGCCACTCGCCAACTGAGTTTCTTTTGTACGACGTGCCCTTCAGGATGCACAACGTGCTCCAAGGGTGCCACTCGCCAACTAGACTGATTGGTAGACCTCTATAACCCCTGGAGTCAACACTCTGCCAGGTGAACCTGTAGTTGACTAAGGGTTCTAAGGAATAAGGCCCCCGCCTTATTACACGCCCCTTAGAATCATTGTGAGTGACTGTCGCAGTCGGCCCTCACGACATCGTGGTTCCTCTTGAACTAGGTAATCGTTAACCTACAGTTCGAGCCACGGTGGGAGTGCTAGCAGGCGGTGGTAGGGCTGCTGTCCACCCCTCTCCCTCAACCTCTCTGCAATCGTGTGTGGNACTGGACAAGAAAAAGGGAGATGGGTTACTGGAAGATCAAGGCGATGGAGGATAGTTTAATTAAGTAGACAAGGATAATGAGAGGATAATGGTCTGAGTTTTTGTTTTCCTTTTTCTTTTTTAAATTATCATTTGTTAAGGCCACACTAAATCCCCCCTTTTTTCTAGAAGGTCTTAGGCTTAGCGTTTAGATTCTGAGTTAGGCAACGATTAGTTAAGGGAATTGCTTAAGGTTTTATTCAGGTGCTGAAGACTTAGGGTTACTTAGGCTGACCCCTCCTCCACAATAATGCGACGTGCCCTTCAGGACGCACCACGTGCTCCAAGGGTGCCACTTGCCTCTGGAATTTCTTTTGGGCGACGTGCCCTTCAGGACGCACCATGTGCTCCAAGGGTGTCACTCACCAACTAAGTTTCTTTTGTGTGACATGCCCTTCAGGATGCACCACGTGCTCCAAGGGTGCCACTCGCCAACTAGAATGATTGGTAGACCTCTATAACCCCTGGAGTCAACACTCAGCCAGGTGAACTTGTAGGAGACTAAGGGTTCTAAGGAATAAGGCCCCCGCCTTATTGCGCGCCCCTTAAAATCATCGTGAGCGACTGTCGCAGTCGTCCCTCATGACATCGTGGGTCCTCTCGAACTAGGTAATAGTTAACCTACAGTTCGAGCCACGACGGGAGTGCTAGCAGGCGGTGGCAGGGTTGTTGTCCACCCCTCTCCCTCAACCTCTCTGCAATCGTGTGTGGCCCCTTTACTCCATATGTGNATGGATAAAGAGGAATTACGGGGAGGGATGGCGATTTAGTAATGGGAACTGGACAAGAAAAAGGGAGATGGGTTACTAGAAGATCAAGGCGATGGAGGATCGTTTAATTAAGTAGACAAGGATAATGAGAGGATAATGGTCTGAGTTTTTGTTTTCCTTTTTTTTTGAATTATCATTTGTTAAGGCCACAATAAATTTCCCCCCTTTTTTCTAGAAGGTCTTAGGCTTAAGGTTTAGATTCTGAGCTAGGAGACGATTAGTTAAGGGAATTGCTTAAGGTTTTATTCAGGTGTTGATGACTTAGGGTTAATTAGGCTGACCCCTCCTCCACAATAATACGACGTGCCCTTCAGGATGCACCACGTGCTCCAAGGGTGCCACTCACCTCTGGAATTTCTTTTGGGCGACGTGCCCTTCAGGACGTACCATGTGCTCCAAGGGTGCCACTCGCCAACTTAGTTTCTTTTGTGCGACATGCCCTTCAGGATGAACCACGTGCTCCAAGGGTGCCACTCGCCAACTGGACTGATTGGTAGACCTCTATAACCCCTGGAGTCAACACTCCGCTAGGTGAACTTGTAGGAGACTAAGGGTTTTAAGGAATAAGGCACCCGCCTTGTTGCGCACCCCTTATAATCATTGTGAGCGACTGTCGCAGTCGGCCCTCATAGCACAGTGAGTCCTCTCGAACTAGGTAATCGTTAACCTACAGTTCGAGCCACGGCGGGAGTGCTAGCAGGCGGTGGCAGGGCTGCTGTCCACCCCTCTCCCTCAACCTCTCTGCAATCGTGTGTGGCCCCTTTACTCCATATGTGAGTCAGGTTGGCAAGCTATCATCAGCCTACATCACCAATAATCATGTCAGAAATGTCAACCTCAAATCATCAAATCAAATAAAACATCATAATAGACATATCAACCCAGAAGCACACTCCCTGACTCAGTCTGGAGTCCAAGGGGGTTCTACCGATGCCTCTGCATCCTCAGGGTCAAAAACCCTGCACACTCAATAAAACTGAGTCAATAGCACCCGTCTACATCA
>JZKD02S1332535.1:0-11737 GCA_000966675.3 Picea glauca | reverse complement strand
GGTCTTCAGTTGACATACCTCTGAAAGTGGGTAGTGATGATAGTGGGATATTCTTCATGCTGATGTTTATGGAAATATCCAATATTGGAAACCCAAAGGTCTTAGTTTCAGTGGCTTCAATTCCTTCTTATTCTGCCATTCCACTAATAGATGGTTCAGAAACTGGATTTTGTGTGTCTCCTGAATGTTCAGGAAATTCACGTGCTGCCCGCCCCAATGCTAATTCTTCTGTTTTAGGTTCTTCTTTTGGAGCCTTGTTGGCTCCCCTTGAACTTTCTCCTAGTGGAATTTTTCCTACACCAGTGTCAGTTGGATTAGTGGGGGGGGGTTGTTTTTGAATCTTTAGAGCTTAAAAATCTACCCTTATTATCTCTATATCTATGCATAAAATGGAAATTTGATTTTTAACTAAATTGAAATCCTAATTCTATCTAGAAGGTAAGAAGGCAACCTAGCTTTGGAGTACCCCACTCTAGTGGTTGCATGGCTCTTCACTCACATCTTAAACGATTTATCCTCCTCCCTCAAACAACCTTCAAAATAATTCAAAAACTATGCAAACAATCTAAAAAAAATTACTTCCTAATGTTTGCAACTCCCCGACAATGATGCCAAAATGTTGTGCTACTTATATGTTCAGTATAATGCACTCGTTAATTATCAATCCATGATTCGTAATCAACAGAGTTATAAGACACCAGTAAGAAAGGTAATTCTAATGTCATGAGTATAGAACTATTCTAGATTAAGCATGCTGGAAATAAAACAAACTAGCAAATCAAAACACACTTTGGTTGTCTTTCACANTTGTTTTCTTTTTTCTGTCAAAGTAAGTGTCTGAGTCTTCAAGAGATTTTGGTTCTCAGTACCAGTAGTCTCTGCCTAGGCTTGATTGCTTGTCCTTTCATTTTTTAGAGTTTCAGAAGTACACACAGCCTGTATAAGGTATGCATGCGTGTACACGGGCCCTGACTTTACATAGCTCGCATGCACATGCTTGTTGTTGAACTGTCAATAGTGTGCCTGTAGAGAAAATTTTTGTTTAAGGTGAGGTAGTCATCCTTTCCTTTGTCAAGAATTATACCTCTCGGGTTTTTGGGTCTCTGTCATAATGGTCAGTAACTTAGGTTTGATCACAACAATAGCTTTCTTTTTCATTAAGAAGTTTTCCTCAAAATTTTCTTTTTATAGGGTTTTTTAACAAGTGTGAGAGTCCAGTTTTAATTTTCTTGTGTGTTATTTTTAAAGTGACTCTTTGCGATCTGCTCTTAGGCTAGAAGTTTTCTTGGTCTTTACTTGTCGATATTTTTCCTTTTTCCTTTGTGAGCATTCAAATAAATAAAAAAGTCTTTTATTTTTTTGTTTGGTTAAATAGTTGTTGGTTTGCATTAGTAACCAGGAAAAGTCTTTTCTTTCATAAGTTATTGACGGTTTAATTAGACGATAAGTAGCTCATAGTCGAGTGAAATCCTATTTTGAGTCTGATGTTCAGAGATCTTAGAAATTTTTAGTTTGAAAAGTTGATTAAGATTTGAGTCAAGAAGAAGTTATTTTGTTTCTAGCTTTCTGTTTATTTTTCTTTCGTCTTTCAAACATCACTAGTTTCACTTTCATAACCTTTGACTTAAGACAATCCATAAAAATTAACACTAAATCTAAAAATAATTAGACTTTTTATGTTTGTAGGGTCAACCAACTAGATTAGGGTTAGGGCCTTGAATTAGGTTGGAGAGGAAACTCTTCAAGGCCATTAAATCAAACATTGGAGTCTAAGCTAGGGAGTGTTAAAAGTCTAGTATCATGAAAGTTATCTGAGACCCCCCTTTAAAACAGGGGCTAAACACGAGGTCGCATGCAGAAAGGTAGCGGATATAACCCCTCCAAAGTCGGACCAATTGTAGTGGAGAACACATATAAAGGGCTTGTCTTGGGATTTTGTCGATTGCATTTGCCACAGAGCTTCATGGGTCTCGAATTCATTCAAGGTCCTCAGTTGTATTCTGGACCACTTGCTTTCGATACCCTTGATAGGTTTGCAGATTGATACCCTACTCATTGTGGTATACCTGACTGTCGACTGTACCCTCCTGGTGACTTTTCGTGTTCTGGAAACCTAGTTACCTATCATTTTTAGGGACATACACGAGTGATTGTGGGGGTATACCGTAGTACCTAGGACAGACATCAGGCCACGCTTTGTAGATTATACCCAGAGGGTGCTACCATGTTCAAGTTTCACTTGCACCGGTAAGTTTCTCTAGTGTTGGTTGTTGTAACTGTTCTTCCAACTAGTTTAGTGTTTGCTTGTTTTATCTTGTAGGGACTTTTCTAGTGTGTGTTTTTTATGAATGAATAGAAATCCCTAGTGTGTCTTTGATCTTCTCACATAGTGGAGGATCATAAGCTCCGCCAGTCACAAAGGATTCTTGGCCTATTACCAGTCACACAGGATCCACCCCCGCCACCGCTAAGGCAAAAGATGGACCAAAAAGGGCCTTTTGAAGCGACCGGGTCACCGAAAATTACACCTGACCAACCTTTGTTAAAGGACCTTTCGACACCTCTAAAGCGGACGGTAATGGAGGCAAATCCTATCTCTTCTTCTGGGAATCCTGATATTCTCGTCACGGTTGTCATCACAGGGAGTGTTCCACCTCCAACCCCATCGTCGCTAGTCCAAGCCACCACGGTCTCGACTGCCTCTACCTCGAGTAGTGGCCCAATCCCATCTTTGGTGATGACTACTACTCCTTTCACACAGAATGCGACAGGCCCTCTGTTCTCATATAGGATTCCTAGCATAGGTGCCAACCCTGTACTATCTTACTCCACTTTACAGACTTTAGGTCTAGGCGAAGGGAGCTCTAACGCTCCTCTGCAAGGACCCATGGGGGGAACTTCAAGTCCTTTTAATGATTTCCCTTGTGGAGGAGGTCATATACCTCCTTTGTCCCCTTCACTTGGTGGTACACACCAATAATCCGTCGGGCCAAACACACACCATAGTTCACTTGGAGTAGGGAGTCAAGGACCACCTTCTCATAGTATGTCGGTAGGGTCGACACTATTTTCTTTGTTCGGTGCATTTGGTAACAACGCTTTCTCATCATCCACTTTCCCAACTAGGGGCAACCTTGGTTATGGCCAACCTAATCCTATGTAGGGTATTATTCTTTCATAGAGGGTAAACCCAGGAACTTCTTCCACATCAAAACCTTGGAATTCTTGGCAGGAATGTCGATCTGGGGCAATTCTTTTCACAACCAATGGAACCCTGGGCAAGGTGCAATACCTACGCCCATGGGATCCACACAGGGCAACCCTTCTGAAATTCCTCCGAATGTAATGCACACACAACCATCTTCATTCTATTTCAGGAATCAACCCATAATGTCCCCTCAAATGAAAAATCCATACGTTGGTCATGGCCATGGTTTTTACCAAAACCCTAGCCAACAACCCAACTTTTCCTGGCAACCTAGTGCCAGTCAAACTATAGGCCCCTTTTTCCATGGTTATCATCAACAACAACCAAAACTACCTTTCTTGTCAACCTTACCCCATTTGTCATGATCCATGTTGGCCTCCTATGCCGACAAAAATGCCTTTGGACATACCAAAGTTTGAGGCCAAGCCTAACGAAGAACCAGGGGATCATGTGACCACCTTCCATCTTTGGTTCTCATCTAATTCATTGAAATATGACTCCGCACAATTGTGATTGTTTCAACGGACTCTTATCGGGAGTGTTGTGAACTGGTACATCGAGCTCGACCGCTCGAGATATTCTTCCTTCAGCAAATTGGCAATGGTATTCCTAAACCATTTCCAATTACCTGTGAGATATGACACCGACATAGAATTGTTGGCCAAGTTTGAATAGATAAAAGCGGACCATATCTCTGACCACATCCGAGAGTGGAGACGCCGGAAGAGTTTAATTAAGGTACCAGTCCCACCATCATTTTTTCTTGAGTGGTTCCTTATGTCTTTGGTCCTACAACTATCCAAACATGTCGCAACGTCAGGAGTGTTTTCCAAAGAAGATGCCATAATGAGAGCTCAACAACTTGAGCTAATTTATTCTCAGTCTAGTTTACTTTACGAGGTTTTTCCTGATGCACCACAATCCATACTTGATAAGACTAGATAGAGAGTTGGACCACATGCCAATGGTATTGTTGGTTTAGCAAAAACCAAGCCCGCTGAATAGATGACAAAACAAATGTACCAATTTTCTATACAACATACAGTGGCCAACCAAACTATTGTTTCAGCTGCTCCCCCTACCCAAATGTCGGATGTACATAGTGTGCAATCGAAAAATACAAAGGCCACCCAACAGCCTGATGGAAAGAAAAAACAACGAAAGAAGGGTAAGGGGGATAAGAAACCCACTAATAATGTTGGCGGGGGAAACACTCAAAAATGAAAGGTGAAGTATCTGTGTAACCTATGCATGGAGGAACACCTGACCCACAAGTGCCCTTGGCTTGTAGAGGCCCAAAAGTTTGTGACACAGCAACAACCTATTGTGTTAACGAATCATTTCCAACATGGGCAACACCTAACCAAAATCTCTACAAGCGCGGAAGGGGGAAGTCAAGGACCCTCTCTGTCTTCGAATAATACTGCATTTGTGAATGTCTATATGATGAAAGCTGATTCTTTTATATCGATTAGAGCACATAACTAAAGTAAGCCAAGCACCTCTAAGAAAGCTAAAGAAGCTGAAATCCCATCTCTTCCTCTCCAGATCGAAAAGACTTTGGGAGAAACAATGGAGCACATCCCAAAGGGTACGTTCAATAAATCCTCTCATAACCCAAACACAAGGGTCACCCAGAGCTATTCTATGGTGGAGGATTTATCTCAAAACCCTTGTGCGATGTTCACTTTGGAGGTCCTCCAGAGCTGCCCTTCAAAGAGGAAAGATTTGTTAGCTGCTTTAGGATCTGTCGAGACTTGTAATTCGGGTACAATCATGCTAGATACAATCGACATAAAACCTCGTATCCCTTACCACGTAGCATTTAAAATAGTAGTGTCTTACCCCACAAAAACGTTTACACGGAACATTTTCTGCACAGTGGTGGATGAGGGCGCCTCGACATGCGTCATGTCATTGGCGTGTTGGAAGGCCATTGGCCAACCCATTTTTTCTCCATCACTTACTCTTCTTACTTCTTTCGACGGTCGTTCGTTCTGACCACATGGCATCATCCCCTCTTTCCCCATCCAATTAGGAGGGAAGACCGTTTATGTCGAGGTAGAAGTAGTTGACGCATCCCTCGACTAAAATCTCTTGTTAGGTAGGAGTTGTACTTATGCCATGCAGGCAGTGGTTGCTATAGTTTTCTGGGTCTTCTTGCTTCCACACGAGGGTTGGATTGTGACCATTGATCAATTGTCCTTCTCGAGACTTGACCCTTCATTGGGGGAATCCGCGATCTCGATGATTGACAATCCCCAACCAGGCGTTGTTAATGTAGGGGTTGGTTTGTGCCCATCTTTGATGGGTACTTTCAATTACCCGCCTCCTCATGGTGATGTCAAGTTCATATCAGACCACCATAAGGTTGATATTTTCTAAGTTTCATCGTTTTGCATGACTTACTTCAACGATCTATGGATTCTTCCTTCCCCATCGGCCATGATGGAAGGGACAGGGCACCATGGTATGTCCATGCCCTTGTCCTCGACAGAGGCAGCGCACTCTTTAGTCCAACAAGCTTCAGAAGACACCGATCTGACTCCTGCACAAGAGTTAGATCTGATCCCGGATCCTGTTTGGGCTCAAGGTTCCCTCACTGGTACCGATTCATTAGACTTAGTCTTGCCCTCAAACGAAGAAATCATTGAAGCAATGACTAGTCTAGACAAACCCTGGGATGATATCCATCACAGATCATACTTCCTCTCGGAGTTAAGTAGAATCGAAGCAGGGGAATTCACCTTGACTGTGACTGGAGATAGGTCATGTCCTATCAATCCCTTGGCTACACATGAGGTTTATGCTGAGGGTAATATGGCAACTATCACTGAAACTATACCAATTAATATCTCCAAAACCCCTGGCATCGTGGAGAATGTTTTTTTTCAGAGTTGATTGTTCCCCCGAAGAGATTCAAATCTACACAGTCTTATTTAAAGAATTATGTGACGTTTTTGCTTGGTCATATGAGAAAATGCCAGGCATTGATCCAAAAATAGTTAAACATGAAATCACAACTTATCCAGATGCCAAGCCAGTTTGGAAGAAGCTTCATCTAGTTAATCCCAGGAAAGAAGCAACCATTAAGGTTGAAGTCGAGAAACTATTCAAAGTCGGTTTTATCTATCCTATCCATTTGACCCAATGGGTGTCAAATCTTGTGCCAGTCAACAAGAAACAGGGCACAATTTGTGTATGTACGGACTTCTGTGATTTGAACAAGACCTATCCAAAAGATAATTTTCCCACACCATTCATTGACCAGATAATTGATGAATGTGTAGGTTGTGAGGCCTTTTCTTTCATGGATGGTTTTTCGGGATATAATCAGATACAAATCAAGCCCGAAAACCAACACAAAACTGCATTCATTTGTCCATGGGGTACATTTGCCTATCATAAGATGCATTTTTGTCTCAAAAATGCTAGAGATACCTTCCAACAGGCCATGTCTTTTTCTTTCCATGATCTTAAGCATATAGTCAAATCCTACTTAGATGATTTAGCATCGCGATCTCGCAAGAGAACGAATCATCCCACAGACCTTCGACTTATCTTTGAGCGATGTCACTACTTCTGGATTAGATTGAACCCAAACAAATGCATCTTTTGCGTAACATTGGGACGTTTGTTAGGTTTCATAGTGTCAACAACAGGGATCGTGGTCAATCCTCTCAAGGTTAAGGCAATAGTTTAGTTGCCTCTCCCATGCACAATCCTTAAATTTCAGAGTCTACAGGGCAAGGAAAACTTTTTGAGGCATTTCATTGCCAACTATGCTGAGATCACGAAGGGATTTATGCGCTTACTAAAAAAAGATGTTCCTTTTCATTGGGACGATGTTGCTCAACACTCCTTCGAAGAATTGAAACATGCCCTCACAACTGCCCCTCTGCTTCAGCCACCCAACTATAGCAAAGATTTATTATTATACTTGGCTATAGAAGAGTCAACCATCAACACAGTCTTAGTTCAAGAAGATGATTTTCTCTCAGAATATGTGATCTATTACCTGAACCGAGGCCTCGTCGTACCGAAACTCAATTCTTCTCATATTGAAAAACTTGTGTTGGCAGCAGTCCATGATGTCCAACGGTTCCTTCATTATGTTCTGTTTCGCAAGACCACTGTCATTGTCATTGTGAATCCATTTCAATACATGTTGACATGACAGGTAATAGGTGGAAAAATCAGTAGATGGATAGTCATCCTCCAGAAATTTGACTTAGATTTCATTTCGGTGAAATCCAAAAAGTCACTGGTCTTCACAGAATTTATTTTGGAACTTCTGCTCGAGTCAGGTGATGTTGTGCCTGAAGAATCACCTATTCGAGGAGATATTTTTTTGATAGCATCTTCAGACCCCTAGTATGGAGACATTCTTGTCTATCTCCAAACTTTGAAGTGCCCCACCTCTGCTTCTCATCATGAACGTCATTTTATACATCATCAAGCCAAGAATTATCTCATCCTCGAGGACACTCTCTATCATCGTAGTGTATATTTCATTCTTCGTCGATGCCTCACTCGTGAAGAAGTGGAAATCGTGCTTAACGATTTCCATACTGGAGCATGTGGTGGTCATTTGTCTTGGTTGGAAACAACCCAAAATATTTTATGAGCCGGTTACTTCTGGCTGACACTAATCAAAGATTGTGTCGAATCRGTCAATAAGTGCCACCCGTGTCAKATCTTCTCTCGAAAGATGAGGGCACATCCCGCTCCCATGTTTCCTATCATCATAGTTGGTCCCTTCACCAAGTGGGGGATTGATTACACTACATGCAACCCTCCTTCATCYAGGGGGAATTGTTATATCATTGTAGCCATAGACTACTTTACAAAGTGGSTCGAAGATATGCCAAYGTTTAAAGATGATGGAGAGACTGCAGGTCTCTTTTTGTTCAACCAGATAATCGCATGGTTCGGTGTCCTGAGAGAGATTATCACTAACCATGGYAGTCACTTTCARAACCAAATGATGACCGAATTAACATCAAATCTTGGGTTGCGGWAAGAACATTCGTCACCCTACTACCCCCAAGAAAATGGTCAGGTGAAAGCTGTAAATAAATCTCTTAAGACCATCCTACARTAAATGATCAACTCGGCCAAGTCAAATTGGCATTTGATGTTATACTCGGMATTATGGGCTTACCAAACGTCTATTAGGACTGCAACTGGTTTCTCACCTTTTCAACTCATTTATGGGCTGGAAGYAGTCTTGCCTATAGAATGTCAGATCCCTTCCCTAAAATTGGCAGTACAGTTACTGCCAAACACTTCTCCACTTGAAGAACAGTTATTATACCTTGAGCGGCTCAATGAGCAGYGTCGTGATGCAGCCCTAGCCAATGAGGCTCACAAACAAAAAKTCAAGTGTCACTATGATCGGTCCATTCGTCCTTGGATTTTCTCTGAAGGMGACCTTGTCTTGGTCTATGACCAATATAAGGAYCCCCTGGGGGYAGGAAAATTAAAACCCATGTGGTTYGAACCTTTCATCATAAAAGAGGTTCTAAAAAAGGGCGCTTATCGTTTAGTTAACTTYGAGGGAAATKCTTTGGTGGAGCCTAGAAATGGGCTCTACCTYAAAAAGTATTACTCATCAGTAGGTCACCTTGGGTAACTTTTTGTAACATATGTATAGTCTTTGTACTATTGATTTTTGGTTTCTATTAGTAYTATGGACGTGTCATTTTTTATGTTATMTTTTGTCACTATGGCAGATGTCAAGTGAATCAGAGGTGTTCATTGGGTACGCATACGGTGCTAGCCAACACACTCGAAGGCTTKCCTCCACAGCTTGGGTAATTTTTACACCTTAGGGCTAGTTATTATCTTCAGGAGGTATATGTTTACGAGACACCACAAACAATGTCGTYGAATACAGTGCAATTATTGATTTGTTTTGTGATTCCCGGTCATTTGGTATCTCTCATCTCTAGGTCTATTTAGATGCTCAGYTGATTGTGTCTCAGTTAAATAGAGTCTACCATGTTCATGATCTGACTTTACACTGACAATTCCTTAGGGTACATGTCTTAGAACAAAKCTTTGATTATATTAGATATTTTCATGTTCCTAGGAGATTAAACCAAGTTACAGATACTCTAGCTAATCAAATTTTAGACTGGCATCTCACACACATATAAAAAGACATACACATAAACATGTAAATACATTTTTAAAGGCAAACATGATCGATAACACATAAAAAGACATAAAAAATCCATATATAATATCATAATCATCAGAGTACAAAAGTGGATGCAAGCGCCTAAAAAATATGACCAGTAACGAGTCATGGGGCTTATGCCATCAAAAAATATATACAAGTAGAGCTCTCGGCACGTGAAAAGTCTAGACTAACTAAGGTCAACGCTTGTGGGCCCTATTGTAATAATCCACAATGTTTTCCAAACGTCGAAACAGTCAGACCCAGTCTGTGGTGCCCCCACTACATGAGGTTGCATAGATGGTGGCAGATCCTCAATCTCTGCCATGGGGATGGTGTGAGTGAGTGAGTTAAAATTTCACTCAAATTGTCTCAAAACCCTCTCAGCCTCACGGGATGGAAGCTATCCTACTGCTATTGGTCCCCTTGCGGTGACAGGTGCATCCCCTGGCTGAGGATGATGCATGTTCCTCGCATAATCCGCAGGTTGCACTAGTCCCACATCTGCACACAATAGACACATATCTGTCAAATACTCTAGTATAAAAAAAATGATATATATAAAAAACAACATAAAAATTATATTTGTTTCACACAAAAAAATGATGCAAACTTACCCATATCGCCTCGCTCCTCGCCTGGAGTTATAGGGATCTCGATATCTCTCGAGAAATCAATCCCAACATAAGGATAATCCTTGATGACTGGGATCTGTCACGACAACCAAGAAAAAAAGTCATCATCAAAAGACTCATTGGTCCTTCCACCACCCTGTTGTGGCAGCAACACTAGCCATCTGCAAACCGCAGGAAGAGAAGCCTGATGCCCTCGTACCACCACTCGAGGAATGAAACTAGGAACTCTTTCAAAGAGGAAAGAGCATAGAATCGTCCTGAATCCGAAGTTCCTCTGCGTCTGCAACTGAAAATGTGTCAAATGCCTCTTCATACAATCCAATAGTGTGGTGCTCTAGTCAAATATCTGTGCATTTAAGCACTAGACTGCATAGTTCATCTGTGCATGGGACGCCTGATGTAGAGCCACAGAACCAGTTATCCACCCAATAAGAAACACAATCACCTGTAGTGATAAATTGGTGATCCTTCTTATTGGCACTTGCGAGCTCGATCGGTTTATACTTGCCTCACAATAGAGTCTTATCAATTCTGATATATTGTGAGGCCCAAAAGGAAATGTATGGAAATTGACTGGTTCCCCTCTCCTAGAGAGGCCAGTCAAAAAAAATATATCTTCTATAGTGGGCACTAGTGACTGCCCCTCTAACATAAAAGCTTCTACGTTAGGGTGCCAATATTCAACCAAGGCATTCAGTAGCCTAGGTTGTGCTCTCATGAAAGGACACGGAAAAAACTTGAGCAAGCCACATTGCATTAACACCGCCACAGAGTTAGGGTCTTCCCCAACTAATGTGCTAATATATTCGTGCTCTCATTCTTACCATTGCACATACATACTGCACATGGGCAAAATTTTAGAGGGTTAGGCCTTGCTTTTTAAACCTTTTTTTTTTTTGCACTCATCGGAGGGTCCATGGGGGCTGTTGTGATGATAGTCACATGTACACACACTCTGACATCAGACAGAGTGAGTTTACATGTGGGATATCATAAGACAGCCCGTATGGACATAGGGCCGACCTTTTAAAGGTCGACACACCCCCAAAAAACCAAATTAAATGCATAAATGAAGAATTAAAAGGCAAGAGGAGGTAGTTTGAACTTACTTGGTCCAGACGGATGGTTGTTTCGTCCATTGTAGCTCCTGGAATCACCACTTTTATCAAAGGGGGTTTTTTTCTCGAGAGTCCATTTCCAAATCAACAATGGTGATAATGAGATGCCAACTTCTATTTATAGACCTTTTGGCCCTTTTTGTCACTTTTTTGGCCCCCGTTATCATTTTCTCTAAATTGAAAACCATTTAGAGTGATTCAAGAGTTTCTACGGAAGGTTACGTTCAAGTATCAGGACAATTTTTGGAGTTTTGGGTCACTTTTGATGGTCCGTGCATAAAAATATCATATCGTCAACTTGAGCATATAAGTTAGTTTTCCACCTTTAATTTTGTATCTCGTTGTATTTATCCCTTTTCCATAGAATCGATCCCACCAAGTTTTGACACAAAACCATCATTGTTTCTTTAGAAGTGTCATGATTTGGTGGTAGAGCTTACCAAAACATTGATGCCCTAGGTAGATCCTAGTTGCATGTGTTAGAAAAATAGGACCGCAGAGAAATAAAATAAAACAAATGCAGAAACAAAACATAGAAGACACACAATACAAGAGAGACACAGATTTACGTGGTTCACCCAGTGTGGGCTAC
>JZKD02S1332524.1:0-11738 GCA_000966675.3 Picea glauca | reverse complement strand
GAATTCAAAACGTTGATTATAAACATTTTCATTTCCCATTAAAATCAAACATTCACATAGATACATCATTCATGTTCAAATTCAACAGACCAAGTTAAACACTTATCTGATAGGGTAAATATCCAACACCAACTGACTGAGAGAGGATGCATTTCCTCCCAACCTTAGGCCATACTATTGAGTTCCTTCCTATAGTAAGCCACCCCCTTTTGCGTGTTCTTGTTAGACCTACCTTGTGAATGTTTAGTCAAAAAAGTGCGTGAACACACTCTTTTCATTCAATTCTACTTTGAGCGGGAGTGACAACTTTAACATCTATATTCACTCATTTGGTTGCCTTAGATTTAGGTTTCCAATGATAAATCTAGTGGTTTGGACTACAAATACATAAAAACCTCCATTTTTCTAAATGTATTTCAATATCTCTATTTTTCACATTATTTTTATATAGGCTACACAAGTCCGTCATTGATGAAACTACATGCACATATAGAGTCAACTAGAGTGTAGAGTTAATTTTTCAAAATTTATAATATTAATTTTATATTCAAAAATTATGAAAGTAGTTATATGTTCTAAATTACAAGGCCTTCCATTATTGTAGGGTGTGGGGTTTTAACATAAGCAAACATATATATTTTTTAAATTATATATTTTGGTTTGTAGTATTGCAATGTAAAACTTATTCTAAAAATGGTTAAGACTATAAAATATTATAACAATAATAAAATATATATGTATTTTAAGATTCTGATATAAGTTTTGAGAAAAAAGTATTAAAAATAGTAAACAATATTAATTTTTAAAATAACATATGTGTGTGTGTGTGTGAAATTTGCATAGTTGACTCTATATTGTGTAGCCTATACAAAAATATTGTGAAAAATAGAGATATTGAGAGGTGTTTAGAAAAATGGAGGTTTTTATGTATTTGCGGCCCAAACCATTAGATTTAACATTATGCATTTAAATATGAGGCAACCAAATCCACAAATGCATATGTTAAAGTTGTCATTCTGACTCAAAATAAAATTGAATAAAAAGAGTGTCTGCACACACGTTTTTTACTAAACATTCACAAGATTGGTCTAACAATAATATGCCAAAGGAAGATTGTAGGCATNAGGGTATTGACTACATTGATCAAACTATAATTTATTTTGATAGTGAAGGTGCTCCTTTTAGGAGCCCTTTTTGTTGGGTCTCATTCTTCATTTTTATCTTGATTATATATGAGACTATTGAGTCATTCATCCTAAGTCTCTTCATCCTGATATATAGAGAGAATACACCAATTTTAAAGAGGTCTTTTCCTTTTTACTCCATAATCTTTTTGTTGGATGAGACATCTTCTTTTTTCCATCAATCTCCAAAAATTATAAATGTAACACACCCAACCCCCTAATCCTTCTTAGGCTAGAGGGGTGTCACAATTCTTATCATTAAGACACTCATGGCTGATTACTCAGGAAATATCTGTGTCTGAGTGAGAGTTTCTCTTTTCAGAACATAAACTATGTTGCTTCTCACAAGATTCATAGCTACAAGTTTATTCAAAATCAATTAAGGTGTCCAAGCATCCTAATTCTTTAATCAAAAGGTCAAAATTCCTCCTCGGCCTCATCTATACATATTGTACCAAGTCGGACTTACTCCCATCGGAGTACTTCCTCACTAGAGTCATCAACCTCTCCGATGACAACAATTCCGATGGAAGTCCTCGAGGATCTAACGAATCTCGAATAACCAGGTTCAATGGCTATGATTCCCTCAGAGACTCCACTCAATCAAAGGTTAACAACCCATCAAGTTTTGGGCTTAGTCTTTCCAGTAGGGTCCACCTCGATGAATTTATGAGATTAAGTCTCTCTCATTCCCAATCAACGATTTACCTTCACTATAAGAATCCTCCGTATTGGAGTGTTCTCTTCGTGACTCCACCGAATGCTTCGAATCAACCACTCTAATAATGCATACTTCGACGGATTGAAGGGTTCTCATTCGTTTGATCCTATGCATGTAATGTGCCTTAGAGGTTTCAACTAACCACTAGATAAGGTAGAAGAATTTCCCTCCTAGGACGGTACTCACAAGATCGGATGGTTGTGATTCAATGGCACCCACAGGGAGATCTACAGTCTTCAGACCTCCTGTCATTGGAATCCCTCTTCTAACATACTTCTTAGAACCATGACCATTCCTACACTTATGGACTATAGAATGGATCCAACGGTCTGAATTCCACCTTAGGCATACTCTGACAGATCAATAGTTCTTTTTGACTCAAGATCTCCCTTATCAGAGTCCTGTTGTGACCTAGACATTGATTACTCCAACATGGGTACCCCATCCGATCGATGGCCCATATCTGCTCCCCATGCCGATCCAATGGTTGTGAGTCATCCCGATTGATTCAGGATTTTCTTCAAGAAGAATAGTCTAAATCTGGACTTAAACATTCAGTGGTTTCTTCAGGATATTTTACCAAGTTTCTAAGGGTCATAAATTGACTATAAGACCATCAAAGGCCTCTCGATTTTTATGAGAAAGAATATCTTGCATATATTGCAAGATTTTCTCTAAAACCACAAGGCTCTCAGGGACACAATTAACCTATACTTACTCATTTTCATGATTTAGCAATTTCATTAAAAACTATTGCAACACATTTCAATTTCCGAGGAATTCAAATCGTTTATTATAAACATTTGCATTTCCCATTAAAATTAGACATTTACATACATACAACATTCATGTTCAAATTCAACAAACCAAGTTAAACACTTATTTGATAGGGGAAATAGCCAACAACAATTAACTGAGAGAGGATGTATTTTCTTCCAACCTTAGGCCATATTGTAGAGTGTCTTCCTACAACAAGCCACCCCCATGCCAAGCCATGATACCACAAGGGGAATTGATTCAGTTGGTTTCCAACTTAGATGATTCAGGAAGGTTACTCTCATTCCTCCTCTAACACAAAAAAAAATTCCCCCTTCCCACTAAGCTCAGGAATTGTACATCTTTATCAAGTGGTTTCTCAATTGGATTTCCTTTACACCAGAGAGTCCCTTCTCTGCTAAAAAATTCTTCAACGACCTCCCCTTACTAGTTTTTGTCCAGTGAGCACCAAGTTGTAGTCCTTCTTACTCCAGTCTAGATTCAGGTCTTCTCTCTTAAGGGTGATCATCAATAACTTAGACGAGATTCTTATTTATTCAAGGAAAACTCTATGCTTTCTTCTTATCTTCAGTCCATACCCACGACCAACTCCGTTCATTGTCTTGCAACTCAATCAGGTTGTTGCTCACTTGTTCTTGTTCAATTCATCTCTGCTTAACCTTCTTCATTATATTCCTACTTGCTCCTATTTTTCTCTCTCTGTATGCATCTGCACTCATGTGCACACTCTCTTCTACCTATCCTCATCTGCATCTCGAAATCCTCCTGGCTTCCTACACACCTAACCTACGGTCTACCATTTCCCATATGAAGGGGAAAATTTGTGGTGTCCTTTCATTTTTTCCATTTAATTGGCCCTTCTCTTCTTCAAGACCAACTGCCCACAACCGTTAATTGTTCTTTTGCTGGTCACGTGGCTCCATAAATTTCGGGTACTCTAGTGGGTGTGTATTTATGCTATACCAGCATAATATAGCTTGCTAAGCAAGATTCTTGTTTTCCTCATTAATGCATCTCAAATCCTCTTCACCCAACCATTCAATCCACCCTTGCTTCATCAATACCCTTTTGTGTATCATGGCCAGTACTATCAAGGTTGTTCCCTCTCAGTCAAAGTTTTGGTGTTTTCATCAAATTAAAACATATTACATGTTTCATAGCATATCTAGATGAAGTCTTAACATAATTACAGTCTTGGGGGGAAACAAGGTGTTACATTCCCCTCCCCCTTAAGAGAAACATAGTCATCGATGTTTAAAGCACCATGTATATGCAATTATACAATAAATAAAAATGGGTATGCCAATCTCATGTCATCTTCCATCTCCCATGTAGCTTCATCTGCTCCAAATTTCTTCCATTGCACCTTAACCTAAACGATGGATCGATTCTGAAGTATCTGTTTTTTCCTATCCAAGATGCATTGGGATTTGGGATGGAATTATCCTTCTAGTTCCACTTGTATCATAGTTCAGTCAATTACATGATTAGGGTCATACACATACTTCTTTAATAGGGATACATAGAATACATCATGAGCTCTAATAGTGGGTGGTAATGCAAGCATGTATGCCACTAGTCCTATTCTCTCCAAGACTTCAAATGGTCCACAATATTGGGGTGCTAACTTGGCACACACTCCCATTCTTAGGGAACTTCTTTTGGGTTTTACTCAGAGATACACATGGTCTTTTACTTTGAACTCTCTATGAGTACTTTTTCTATCAACATAGATTTTTTGTCTATCTTGGGAAACCTCCAGCTTCTACCTTATCTTAACCATTATCTGTTCCATCTCCTTGAGCAATTATGGTCCAAGTGTGACTCTCTCCACTGGGTTGTCCCAACTGATTGGAACTCTACACTTTCTTCCATACAAAACCTCAAACTGGCTCATTTTCAATGATTCTTGGTAACCATTGTTATATGCAAACTCTACCAAGGGTAAATATTCCTCCCACTACTTGGGTTGATGCATAACATGTATTCTCAACATGTCTTCCACCACTCTATTCACCCTTTCGGTTTGACCATCTGTTTGAGGATGGTAGGCTGTGCTAAATGCCAACTGCGTTTCCAAGTCTACAGACAATTTTTTCTAGAAATTCAAGGTGAACTTAGCATCTTTGTCTGAGATTATAGTTTTAGGAAAAACATGCAATTTAAAATTTTCTTTGATAAAAATGTTAACAACGTCTATGGATTTAAAAGTAGATTTTATGGGAATGAAGTGAGTTTCCTTGCTCAACTTATCCACTACAACCATGATCACGTCACGTTGTTTGAATGTCTTTGGAAATCCTGTAATAAAATCCTTGGAAATTATTTCCCATTTCCACTCTGGAATTTGCAAATGATGCAATAACCCAGCATGGTGTATGTGCTTAAATTTCACCTATTGACACTCTAAACATTTTTCAATTTATTGAGAAATGTCCTATTTCATTCCAGACCAAAAATACAATTTTCTAATTGTTTTCACCATTTTATAGTAACCAAGGTGACCTACATATGGCTTCCTATGGAACTCTTCCATAATAAAGTGTCTCAAATATGTTGAATTAGGCACACACAATTTGTTGTTATATAACAATATACTATCATCCCCAAGTTAATATCCTTCATACCTCTTCTCCCTGGGTTCCTTCCATAATCCTTCCTTCACTTGATTGAAGAACTCATGTTCTTTCAAGAGGGTGTTATTCCTATGCTAAATGTCAAACTCTCCTATACTTGTTGTAGCTAGGTGTATATCTTGCACACTTCGATTGAGTACATCTTCCACTCTATTCTCCTTCCCTTTAATGTGTTTGATTTCAAAATCAAAACTCAATAATCAACGCCATCTACCTGGCCTATATAGCATTCAACCTTGGTTGGTCGAATAGATATTTCATACCACAACGTTCTATCATTAGAATAAATCTTGTCCCAAGAAAGTAGTTCCTCCACATCTTCAAGGTATGCATGATTGTTGCTAATTCCAAGTCGTGGGTAACATACTTTTGTTCATTCTCATTTAGCTTTCGTGATTCATAGAAAACCACTTGTCCTTCTTGCATGAGAAATCCACTGAGTCCTTCTTTGCAAGCATTTGTGCATACCAAGAAATCTTTTTCTGGGCTTGCAATCCTTAGAACAAGGGCATTAGTTAATAGATGCTTCAACTGCTAGAAGCTATCTTCACATTCTGGTGACCATGAAAATTTCTTCCCTTTTCTTTGTAATGAGGTAAAAGTATTACCAATATTGGAGAATCCATTTATGAAACCTTATGTAATATCCAGCCAATTCCATGAAGGATCTTACTTCTGTCACATTTATAGGGGCAAAAAAATCAATTATTGCCTTGATCTCTTCGGGATTTATTGCCACTCCTTCGGATGAGATTATGTGGTCTAAATACTAGATTTCTCCTTGGAAGAAATCACACTTGTCGATCTTAGTGTACAACTGGTGTTCTCTTAACATATCTAACACCATTTTGAGATGTTCTTCTTGCTCGTCCTGGCTTTTAGAATACACCAAAATGTCATCCACAAACACTAAGACAAAATTGTCTAAATATTTGTTGAGCACCCTATTCATGAAACACATGAATATAGTTGGTGCATTTGTAAGCCCAAATGGCACCACAACAAACTCATAATGCCCATACCTTATCCCAAAGGTTTTCCTATGGATGTCGTCATCCTTGATTCTGACTTGGTGATATTTAGACCTTAGAATCTTTGAGAATATTGCAGATCCCTCGAGCTGATAAAAAATTTCATTTATCCTAGAAAAAGGGTACTTGTTCTTGATGGTCATCTTGTTCAACTTCCTATAATCGATGCACAGTCTCAATGTAACATCCTTTTTCTTTATAAATAGGGCTAGTGCTCCCCATGTGGATACACTCAGCCTGATGTAACCTTTATCCAACATTTCCTTTAACTGCACCTTCATCTCCACTAGCTCTGGTGTGCTCATGTTTTAAGGAACTTTCGATGCTGATACTTCCCCAAGAACCAAATCTATTGAGAACTCGAGATCTCTTTTTCAGAGGCAATCCAAAAACTTCCTCTGGAAACAACTCCCTGAACTCCCATAGTACAGGGTGATCCTCAACCCTCAACTCTTTTCTTTCTACTGAGTCTAATACTTGTATAGCGTACAAGAGACACTCTTTTATTTTGAATTTTTTGAGTTGCAATGTTGTTATTTTCCTCACTGAGATCGGCTTCTGAATTCCTTGTAAAATTATTGCATTTCCTTTCTCATATTCACACTCCATGTTCTTCTCATAATAGTTTACTTTTTTCTTATGGGAAGCTAACCAATCCATACCTAATAGCATGTCATATGCTCCTAGAGGTATGATATTCAAAAGCACCTGAGTCTGCAATCCATCCATTTCAAGTGGACATGCTTCAACCAACTCAACCACTTTTATGTTTGTTCCATTGGATAATTGGACTACCATGCTCTTGCATGTTTCTTTCTCTGCAATGAACATGCCTCAACCACTCGAGGTGAAATATAACTAAGTTTAGAACCTAGTTCAATTAAAATAGAGATAGGTTGATGAGAAATAATACTTTCTAAGTCCACCACAGAGGCTTGGTGGTTTTTTTGTCGATTCTCTAAAGCTGCATAAAGTCTTGGCACACTTTTGGCTACATCGTTGATTGTAGCTGCCTCCCACACATTATACACTTTCCTACTGTCATGATGTATGGGGACAATGCATGAACATGTGTGGTTCTCCACAGATCCCCAACATTGCAAGTTCTATTTCTTGGACTCCTCTTCTCTTATCCTTGCTTGCTCTACTCGTTTATTTACACTTTGAGATGGAATTTTTTGGTAATGCACACTTCTGCTTGGATGACCTAACGATTTACCATTCCTGGAATTCCTATGTGGAAAATATTTGAATCCTTTCTTCTGGAATCCATTCTGGTCCTTCCTCTTTTATTCCTTTGAAGGCTCTTGCTTATTCTTAGACTGATCATAACAACATTTGGCCTTCCTAATTGTGTCATCTAGTCTCTTGGGTTTGTCGAATTCAATTCGATCTTGGTAGGAATGTGGCAAACCATTGAGAAAACATAGGATTCTTTCCTTCTCAATATTTAGGTAGGGAACATACCTCAATATATCCATAAACCTTTTGGCATACTCATCCATAGTAAGTTGTCCCAGCTTAAGCTCATGACATTCCTTTTTTTTAACGTCATAATACTTCTTCGATAGGTAAGCCTTACAAGATTATTTCTCAAAAATTTTCCAGGTCAATTTGTTTTCCTTTATCCCTTTAATCTCCTTGAGGTCTTCACACCAAATGGAATCCCCTCCAATCAGGTTAAATAAAACAATCCTTGCCTTGGTATTATCAGAGTAAATATGTACCCGAAAATACTTTTTCAAACTAGATAGCCATGATTCAAATTCTTCTCCTTTCTTTATCTCTCCATCAAAGGTAGGCATATTAGCCTTCTTGAATTATTTAGTTAGACAACTATGAGAATTCTTCCTCTTTCTCTTCTAAGGAATGCTATATTTTGTGCTGCTGCTGGACTACTCTACCAAAGTAGTCTTTCAATTAGATGACTATGTGGAAACACTTCCACTCGATTTTCTCTCTTGGCATCCTTATGCTTCTTTCTGGAAGAAATCCTTCCAACATCGTTGTGAACGAGTCCATGATTCTGAGCATCTGAAGGGGTTTTCAACTTCTCTGATTGATACAATTCTGCATTCCTGGGACCTTGTTGCATATGTTCCTAGTTTTCAGACAAGCTTTGCAGTAGAACTGCATTCAACTCTGCCTATTTTTCCTAGGCTCTCATAATCCTCCCATTGTCTGCCTTCAGATTTATAACAGTTTCCATCAAATCTGGAGGAGTTTCTCTATCACTCCAACAATCTGATTCTTCATCTTTGAGGTGTGAGGTGTCATCCATACTATATTGCACCATTCAATCATGTGGTCTTTCAATACTTCCTACATGTTGAAAAAACAACTATCATTATCATTTTATGTTATCATTTAGAACATGCATTCTAGGTAACAAGGAAAATACTTCTTAAACAATTTTAAGCAGTCTTGGTGACCCATTCAGTCCTATAGTTTGAACTCTGCTCTAATACCACTCTATAACACACTCGACTCCCTAATCCTTCTTAGGCTGGCAAGGTGTCACAATTTTTATCATTAAGACACTTAGTTGAGTACTCAAGAAATATTTTTGTCTGAGTGAGAGTTTCTCTTTTTAGAACATAAACTATGTTTCTTCTCACAAGATTCATAGCTACAATTTTATTCAGAATCAATTGAGGTTTCTAAAAATCCCAATGCTTTAATTAGAAGGTCAAAATTCCTCCTTGGCCCCATTTGTACATCCTGTATCAAGATGGACTTACTCTCATCAGAGTTCTTGCTCACTAGAGTAGTCAACCTCTCTGATGGCAACACTTTCAATGAAATTCCTTGAGGATATTATGACTCTCGGATAACTAGGTTCATTGGCTATGATTCCCTTAGAGCCTCCACTCAATCGAAGGCTAACCACCCGTCAAGTTCTAGGATTAGCTTTTCCAGTAGGGTTCACCTCGATGAATGGATGTGATTAAGTCTCTCCTATTCCCAATCAACGATTTAGCTTCTCTCAGACTCATCCTTATTAGAGTATTCCCATAGTGACTCCACCGACTGCTCCAAATCAACCACTCTAATCACATATACTCCGATATATCAAAGGGTTCTCATACATTTGATCTTGTGGATGTAGTGTGCCTCAAGGGTTTCATCTGAACACTATATAAGGTAGACGAATTTCCCTCCTAGGGCGGTCCTCATGAGATCAGACGGTTGTGATTCAATGGCACCAACAAGGAAATCTACGGTCTTTGGATATCCTATAGTCGAACTCCCTCTTCTAACCTACTTCTCAAAACCTCGACCATTCCTATGCAAATGGAATATCGACTGGATCCAATGGTTTGAAGTCCACCTTAGCCATACTCCAACAGATCAATATTTCTCATTGACTCGGGATCGCCCTAGTCAGAGTCTTGTTACAACCTAGCCATGGATTACTCTAATGGGTACCCCATCCGATCAATGGCCCATATTTTCTCCCCATGTTGATCCAACAACTCTGAGTCATCCCGACTGATTCAGTATTTTCTTCAAGCATAACAGTCTGAATCTGGACTTAAACATTCATGGGTTTCTTCAGGAAATTTTACCAAGTTTCGAAGGGTCAAAAATTGACTCTAAGACTATCAAAGGCCTCTCGATTCTTATGAGAAAGAAGATATTGCATATATTGTAAGATTTCCTCTAAAACCACAAATATCTCAGGGACACAATCAACATATACTTATTGATTTTCACGATTTAACAATTCCATTAAAAACCATTGAAATAGGTTCCAATTTCTCAGGAATTCAAAACGTTGATTATAAACATTTTCATTTCCCATTAAAATCAAACATTCACATAGATACATCATTCATGTTCAAATTCAACAGACCAAGTTAAACACTTATCTGATAGGGGAAATATCCAACGCCAACTGACTGAGAGAGGATGGATTTCCTCCCAACCTTAGGCCATACTATCGAGTTCCTTCCTATAGTAAGCCACCCCCTTTTGCATGTTCTTGTTAGACCTACCTTGTGAATGTTTAGTCAAAAAAGTGCGTGGACACACTCTTTTCATTCAATTCTACTTTGAGCGGGAGTGACAACTTTAACATCTGTATTCACTCATTTGGTTGCCTTAGATTTAGGTTTCTAATGATAAATCTAGTGGTTTGGACTGCAAATACATAAAAACCTCCATTTTTCTAAATCTATTTCAATATCTCTATTTTTCACATTATTTTTATATAGGCTACACAAATCCATCATCGATGAAACTACATGCACATATAGAGTCAACTACAGTGTAGAGTTATTTTTTCAAAATTTATAATATTAATTTTATATTCAAAAATTATGAAAGTAGTTATATCTTCTAAATTATAAGGCCTTCCATTATTGTAGGGTATGGGGGTTTTAACATAAGCAAACATATATATATTTTAAATTATATATTTTGGTTTGTAGTATTGTAGCGTAAAACTTATTCTAAAAATGGTTAAGACTATAAAATATTATAACAATAATAAAATATGTATGTATTTTAAGATTCTCATATAAGTCTTGAGAAAAAAGTATTAAAAATAGTAAACAATATTAATTTTTAAAATAACATGTGTGTGTGTGTGTGAAATTTACATAGTTGACTCTATATTGTGTAGTCTATACAAAAATATTGTGAAAAATAGAGATATTGAGAGGTGTTTAGAAAAATGGAGGTTTTTATGTATTTGCGGCCCAAACCACTAGATTTATCATTATGCATTTAAATATGAGGCAACCAAATCCACAAATGCATATGTTAAAGTTGTCATTCTGACTCAAAATAAAATTGAATGAAAAGAGTGTCTGCACACACGTTTTTCACTAAACATTCACAAGATAGGTCTAACAATAATATGCCAAAGGAAGATTGTAGGCATCTAGGGCCATTAACAACATGTTGACCCACCACAAAGGACCTTTGAAGAGTATCCTTGGTCTTCTAATGGGGATAGTTAAAATCATTAGGATTTTTTGAATGTTGAGTATTAGTCTTTGGAATTTGGATCTGGTTAAGGGAACAAACCCAAGAGTTAGGTCTTAAAGGAAACCTATCATATATATATATATATATATATATATATATATATATATATATATAATTAGAATTTTTTATCATTATATGTTTTTATGTAGTAAATATGTGTTTAAGGGCCCTAGAAATGATATAGGGAAACACTCATTGCCTTCGCTCCTAAATACATATTTGAGGCATACAGAGCCATGAATGGATACCTTTGGAGGGTATCTAGGATCAAACATATTTGTTTTCTCTGGAAATCTTAGTCATTGGTTTTCTTACTTGGATCATGATTTATTATGGGTTCTTATGGTAATGAAATATATATTGCAACTAAGTACGCTCTGAGAGGTTTGGCCAA
>JZKD02S1332513.1:0-11738 GCA_000966675.3 Picea glauca | reverse complement strand
AAACACCATGCATACAGTCTTATACTGAAACCATTCATAATTGCATAGACTATGAGCATACATGTCAGCATATAAATTTCAAGATACAAGACATAAAACACTTATCATAAAAACAACGGGTTTGATGCAACTGTTGAGAGGGGTGCTCGTTTGCACCCAACCGTATGCTTAGCGACTCCGAATGGATTTACTACTAGCCACCCCCGAGCTAGACCACGATTCTTGAGACACTCTGTCTTGGTTCTTCAGCGATCGAGAACGAAGGTTACTCTCCTTCTTCTCTACTATCACTCACTCTGTATTTTGTTCCAGAGTTCTTCCGATCTCTTTCCTACGATCTCCCTTGTGTGCCTCCCTCATGTGCCTCCCTTCCACACTTTTTACCTTCCTTTTCTTTTCCGGCGAGGTTGCATGTGGCATGAATTTTCCCGCGGTGGTCAGGTCTGAGGCCTCCATGGATGGGTGGTTCACCCCCATCTCTCATTAACTCATGAGGAGCCTCTTCACCTACCAACCCGATGAGTAATTCATTTCGGGGCCAGCGAGCCACTCTTGGTTCTCCGGGCCAGTGAAGACCAAATACGGTATTGGTTTCTGGTGGAAGTTAGCACCACCATTCCAGGTGCCTTCCACCACCTTTGTTTAGCCACCGTGGTCTATTTTTCAGCACATCCCCCTCCTAGTAGTCTTGCAACACACACACACACACACACACACATATTCATAATGTTAATTTACATTCGTTGACCTTGTATACTAAGGTCCATTCAAAATCACACATTCACATCTTTGAGTTTTCCACAGTTCTTGGCCAGCATAATTATTTTTACAGACTGGGGGAAACAGGGTGTTACAGAAAAGGCCTTCTGAGCAAGTTGCATGGGGTGAGGAAAATATTTTTATAACACTTATGTCACACACCCAACCACCTAAGTACCTTTTAGGATATTGGGTATTAAATTTTTACTTCTTCTAACAATCTAAAATCTTCTCTATCACAACTCCATCATCTTCTGTTGGTCAATAGCTTTCCAACGATGGTAAATTCTCCCATAAATGATCNATCCACAACATTTTCAATTTCTAATTTCATTTTTATTTCAATTTAGAAATTTAAAATGCATTCTCATTCCAAAAATACTTTGCCTCTTCTCTAATGGGTGGCTTGTTCTCTTACCGTAAAAAAGGAATCTAATATTCCTTCAACTCTAAGTCTAAAGGACTTTCCAGACCAACATAGAGGTCAAAGTCTTATTCCCAACCTTCAAGTTTCTAATAGAAAATCGCACTTTCACAATTCCCAATCTGATTTGGGATGACGACAATAGCTGAAATTTAGTAATATTTGAGGATTAGTTCTTATAGACTAATGCAGGTGATCAACCAACAATTTGCTCCAAAATTATTTAGAACATATTACTCAAAACTCTTTTTATATAAATAGGAGTAGGCACAAAACCATTGAAAGAATATGATATTCAAACTTTTCTTCAAATTTCCCAGTTAGCTAGACCATCAAAGTCACAAATTCTATCATTCAAACATGATAAAACGTATTCTATCATCTATTTCAAGAAAATCCATATTATAAAAAAAACCATTCAAGACAATATAAAAAACATAAACACACTTATCTAAAACTTGAAATTAGTTGGCAACTGCTGAAGTGTGTTCCTTTTTCCAGCTAACCATAGGCACAGTTTCTCTTGAACTATTTTTGAACTGGCCACCCCCTAGATAGATCATGATTCCCTGAAAGGGAGGTTTTTTTTTTCTCAGTAAAACAAGGGAAAAATGATACTCTCCTTCTCCCACAAGAACCTGGCATTATAGTTTTCTATCCACCAAGCAAGGGAGCCTGTTGTGATTTCTCTCTCAATCACTCAAGTTATTTGTAGCTCTATTTCTCCACTTGATTAGAAAACACTTCCAAAAAGTTCCTGCACCCATAACAATTTTTTTTCTTAGTTCTCCTCAGAACCAGAGATCCTCTCATGCTCTACTTCCTCATAAATGATCACCATACCCATTCATGTGCATTCCTTGCCCCCTACCCATGATTTCCCTCTCTTTTCTTTCCTTCTACAACAAGATTTTGTGGGTCCATTTCCTAGTTCGTGGGCTAGAGTAGTAAGTTTCCATATGGGGTACTCTACCCATATTCTCATTGATTCTTGAGGAAGACTTCCCAACTACCAACTTGAATGGTAATTAAATTCTCTAGGACAGAGGAATGTTCTGGGTCTGGGAAATTTAAATCTAGCAGAGTACTGGCATGGTAGGGGTTATATCAACCATTGTTGGTTCCCCTTACCATTCCATTTCATGAATCATGATCTACATTGGCAACACCTTCAAAATTTGTGCAAAAATTTCCATTTTATTTAATAATAGAAATATTTACATTACCTTCTATAGAAAAATTTCATCATTACCAAATTCCACACATAACGAGTTTGTCCATAGTCTTTTAGCAAAACACATTTTTACTTACAGGTTGGGGGAAATAGGGTATTACAATCCCCTCCCCCTTAAAGGAACAACGTCCTTGATGTTATACATGCCACTTTGATCTCTATGTACAACAATGAACAAAAACGGGTATGCATGTTTAATGGCATCCTCCATTTCCCATGTAGATTCATCTGGACCAAAGTGTTTCTATTGCACCTTGACCTGTGCAATGGTTCTATTCTTGAGTGGGGTTTCTTTCCTCTCTGATATGAATTGTGGATTTGGCAAGAATTATCCCTCTAGTTCCACCTAAATCACAAACAAATCAATTATATGATTAGAACCATGCACATATCTCTTCAGTAATGAAACATGGAAAACAATATATTCTTTCACCGTGGGAGGAAGTGCTAGTCTATAAGCTATAGGTCCCACTCTGTCCAAAATTTCAAAGGGTCCACAAAACCAAGGTGCTATCTTGGCACAAGTTCCCATCCTCAAGGAAATTATTATGGGGATATCTCAGAGATACACACGATCCCCTACTTTGAACTCTCTAGGAGTCCTATTTTTGTCTGCATAGATTTTGTGTCTGTCCTAAGCTATTTTCAGATCTTGTTTTATTTGAACTACTTGTTATTCCATTTCTTTTATCATGTCTAGACTGAGTGTAATTATTTCCACCAAGTTCTTCCAACTAATTGGAATATTGCATTTTCTACCATCGATATCCTCAAAAGGGCTCATCTTCAATGACTCTTGGTAGCGATTATTGTAGGAAAATTCTACTAGTGATAAGTATTATTCCCATTTATTGGGTTGATGAATCACATGCATCATTAACATGTCATATGACATTTGGTTTACCCTCTATGTATTCCCATTGGTTTTGGGGTGATAGGTTGTACTAAATAACAATTTAGTCCCAAAACCAGTAAACAGAGACTTCCAAAAATTTGAGGTAAAATTTGTATATTTGTTTGATATGATTTCCTTATATATACCATGTAGTCTAAATATTTATTTCATGAAAATATTGGCAATATCTATTTCCTTGCAAGTTGAATTTACAAGAATAAAGTGAGAAGCCTTGCTCAACTTTTCCAGAACCACCATAATGGAATGATTTTGTTTGGTTGATTTAGGCAATCTAATGATGAAATCCATGGAGATGGTTTCCCATTTCCATTTAGGAATTGGTAGGGGCTACAACAACCCTGCTGGGTTCCTGTGCTCCACTTTGACCCGTTGACATTCTAAGCATTTAGCCAAGTAGTTAGCTATTCCCTTTTTCATTCCTGGCCAGTAAAACAACTTCTTAGTGGTTGTGATCATTTTTTGATAACCAGGATGACCAATATATGGTCTTTTATATAGTTCATCCATTATGAACCTCTTCAAGTCATCACAATTTGGAATATACAACCTATCTTTGTAAGTTAGCAGTCCATCATTCAACAATTGATATCCTCCATAATTTATCCATGTGGGCTCTTTTTCTAGGTATGATTTCACATTTTTTAAAAGCACATATGTTTCTTGTGCACATTTGACTCTCTCCTTGATGTCTAATTCACAGGTGCTTACAATTGCCAACTGAATCACATTCATGCTTCTATTGAGGGCATCAAACACTCTATTTTCTTTTCCTTTAATATGTTTGATTTCAAAATCAAATTCAGTAAGGAGAGCCATCCACCTATATAGTTTATCATTGAGTTTGGGTCGGTCAAACAAATATCTCATCCCACTATGGTCTGTCATAAGCACAAATATTCTACCTAGGAGGTAATGCCTCCACATTTTTAAAGTATGTACTATGGAATCTAATTCCAAATCATGTGTCGCATAATTGATTTCATGCTCATTCATTTTTTTGGATTCGTAGAAAATCACATGCCCTTCTTTCATAAGGACTCATCCAAGTCCTTCCTTGTAAGCATATGTACAAAAAAGGAAGTCCTTTTTTGGGTCTGCAATTTTTAGCACATGTTCATTGGTTAAAAGGTATTTCAGCTACCGGAAACTCTCCTCACACCGTGTTGTCCAAATAAATTTAACTCCATTTTTCTGAAAGGAGGTGTTTGGACAACCAATCTTGAAAAATCCCTTTACGAACCTTCTATAGTATCCTGCTAGGCCCATAAAGGATCTAACAATAGATACACCCTTTGGTGTAGGCCAATCCATAATGGCATTGATCTTGTGAATATCGACTTCCACTCCTTCCTCAATGGTGACATGGCCTAAGTAATGGACTTATTTTTGGAAAAAGTCACACTTACTATAATTAGCATAGAGCTTTTACTCTCTTAGCACTTGAATCACTAACTTGAATTTCTCTTCATGCTCTTCTATGCTCTTAGAATATATCAAAATTTCATCTATGAAAAACAACACAAATCTGTCCAAGAACTTGTTGAGCACATTATTCATTAAGCACATAAAGGTGGCCAGTGAATTGGTAAGCCCAAATGGCACCACCTCAAATTCATAGTGCCCATATCTTGTCCTGAAGGATGTTTTGTGGATGTATTCATCCTTAATTCAGACTTGATGATATCCAGACCTTAAGTCAATCCTGGAGAAAATTCTGGCACCCCTTAATTGCTCAAACGGGTCATCAATTCTTGGAAAGGGATACTTATTATTAATTTCCATCTTGTTGAATTGACTGTAGTCTATGCACAACCTAAGTGTGCCATCCTTATTCTTCACAAACAAGTATGGTTCTCCAAAAGGAGACACACACGACCATATGTAACCTTTTTCCAACATCTCCTTCAATTGTAGTTTGAGCTTAATTAGATATGGTGTTGTAACACCTCGGTTTTAACCCTTATGAACTAAGAATGAATTATGTAATTATGAATTAGGCTGGTGAGCCAGTAAATTTGAAAAGGGGCTAGAGTTCCTATGAAATGTAATACTTCATATACATTAATAAAATACACCGCTGGTTGTAAGACAAACAATGACAAAGAGATAGATTCCACGAGAGAGGGGGATTGAGAGGCTAAGTATTTTTATTATTATTTTATTTCACCCATAATTGTTTTTATAGAGAAAAGGGGTTACATGAGCTTCTTTGGAGGCAGGCCATGTGGCTCTTCTCTTCATGTAATTTAAACATCTCTTGGGGATTGTTTTGGGTCTTCTTCATCTTCTTCCCCTTGTTCTTGTTCTTCTTCCTTTTTCCTCACTAATTCAGGCTATTTAGGGTGCTCTTGGTCTGAGCATGGATATGCATGGATGTTTGGGTGGATCTTGGTTACGTTTTCTCAAAAATGTGAATCCTGGGAGTCCCAACATGGAGATTCTTGACCAGAAGCACTGGAGCCCTGGAAGGAGATAAAGAGCCTGATTGATTGTGTAGTAGAGAAGAGCGTCCATTCTATTGGGTTGTACAGGCTGGGTAGAAGAGAGTTGGTGTACTTTGGATTTCTATGAGTGTTGAAAGGATTGTGATATATTGAGTGTTGAAAGGCCTATTTGTTATGATATTGATGGAAGTTTGGATAGAAATGTCCACAGAACTTTCCACAACTGAGAATCCTTGGAGTTTCCAGTAAGGATATTTACTAACCAATAGCACTGGATCCCGGGAGAGAAATGGGACAGCCCGAGGGATTGCATGGTAGATAAGGGTGTCTTTTCCTTTGGGTTGTGATGGATGAGGGGGGACGATAGTTGGAAATTCATATTTTCTATGTGGTTGTGAAACTTTATGATGCAGGAGCATCTCAAGCGAGTCAACGCGGAGACACCAGATAGCTGGAAAAGTGCCTAGCACAAATTTTGAAAATATCTTAAAGTATTAATGAATCCATTAAGAAGGAGAGCCCTTGTATAATGAAAATGGACCTTGAGTGATTCGCTCTCATCCTTAGTAGGTAGAAGGCATTCATAGTAGTAAATGCAGGTAGATAGAATTGAATGTTAGATTAGACAGTTTTAGAGCACAAGAGGGAAACGGGATATAGACACCCTCATTGTGTATTGTAACATTAGGATTATGAGCATGAAGAGTACGAAGGGCATACAGAGCTGAGTAGCAGAGAGCTGTGTGAAGACACCCATGTACAAATATTTGAATTAATAAGAGAAAGCTTTGATTCAAATCCATGGTGTCGTGTTTGTTCTCTGTGTATATATACTGAATGTTATGCTCATGGTTATTTTACCTTTCTACTGTACATTTTCTTTTATGCTATGTATGAATGATTTCTTGTTGAATGTTTGAAATCTAAGAAGAAAGGGAAAAGGAATGAGTTTCAATTATTTCTCTATCTGAGTAAGAGTTCCTGCAAGGACTACAGTTGAATTGTCTGCAAGGAGTGCATTGACAAGGTGTTCAGAGGTTTGTCTCTGAAATCTCAGGAGAGATAGATTTTGTTCTCATTCACACAAGAGGTGCAGTCAGACATAGGAGCCGTGAAAGGAGTGCGCAGGCTGAGAGAAATATCAGAGTTGCAAACCTGAGAGAAGTATTGAGAAACTGCTGCTGCAAATGTGCACAGAGTCGAAGAAGTTCAACACTTGAAAGTGTTTGAAGGTCACGACAAGGAGTGCAAGAAGGGGTTTTTCTGAAAGAATTGAAGTTGGAGAAAGTTCAGAAGGATTCAGACCTTTGAAAGGGTCAAAGGAAGGAAAGTGTCCAAGCACCTTAGAAAGTTTGAGGGAAGGTGTAGTGACGAGGGACCGCAGGAGGACGAGTTCTCAAGGAAAAAGATGGACGGTCGAAATTATCGGTGGAGAATCCATGAAGTCTTGTGGGCCCTTAGATCTCACGGAGGAGCAGGGGACATACGACAAGTATTCCTGAAAGGTTCTAAGCTCAGGAGAATCAAAACTGTAGATCCAAGCTGCAAGGGTCGTTGGATTTACATGTGGATTCCTATATCAGGTTTTCGTAGGTGAAAGTCCCGTAAAATTTGCAATGGGAATCGTGATATCCCGAACCGCGAAGTCCCAAAGTTTAAGAGAACAGTGTGGGGCAAGAGGAGTCAGCGAGGCGAACAGGTGGCGCACTATCGACACAGAGTCAAACTCCATTGACCATTCTGGGTTTTCGTGGGGTAAAGATCCGAGTCCCTTGCATTAGGATTCGTGATATCACAAAGTCCGAAGTCTCGATAGAAGTAAAGGGGCGTTGAAAAGTCAACCTTGTTAGCGCGTCGGAATTTCAGAAAATTGGGTTTCAGGAATCGCGGGAACAAATTGCTTGACACGACGACCAACAAAATCACGATAAGGAAAAGTTCGAAAGAGAAAGAGGAAGGGTTAGAATTGAATGTTTTCGGGTTTTGGAGATTGGAGACAAAGCACTTGACCACCGGGTTCGCGGAAGTGCGAAGTCCGACCTCCCAAAGTACAAGGGGGGAAATTCTTGAAGTTGATTGTGGGTGCAGATTTCCTGAAAGGGAAATAGGAGAGCCATTTCCGAAATCTCTTTGGGCTAGTGAATAAAGGAATATTCTGTGTGTATGTGACCTTCTGACCCGAGGGTTGAGGAGGGATGCGTCAGGTTTGGTATCAGAGCATAGAAAGGTTCTTTGCTTTGTGTAGCAGAGAAAAGGATAATTCACCATGCCGCTAAGGAGAAGGGACAGACAAAAACCCGATCCACCAGAGGAGAGGGAAATGCCGAGAAGAAGAGGTAGGCAGATGACTGATCCAGCCATGGAAAAAGAAATGTGTGATTTACGCACTAGACTTGAGGACATGGAGACAACACAAAGACGCACAATCAGTGTTGGGGATCTTAGTGATTCTGAAAGTGAAATTGAGGCTAAACATGAAGAAGAAGTTGCAGCTAAAGATGCAACAAACGAACGATTGATCAGAGCTATTGCAAGAATGGGTGCAAGAGAGAAAATGGACATTCCATTTTATGAGGGAAACTTGGATACAGAGGAGCTTCTAGATTGGATTAGAGATTTGGACACATACTTTGACTATGAAGATGTCGAAGAAGACAAGAAGGTCAAGCATGTTGTCACAATATTGAAGGGACATGCAACATTGTGGTGGGATGAACTACAAGCTGACAGAAGCTGCAAGGGCAAGCAAAAGATCAAGAGTTGGGATAGAATGATCGCGAAGATGAAGGCGAAATTCATCCCGAGAGATTATCAAATTACTCTATTTAGGAGAATGCAGAACCTGAGACAGAAGCTGATGACAGTGAAAGAATACACTGAAGAATTCTATAAGTTGAACATCAGGGCAGGTCATCGGGAGAGCGATGATGAAAAAGTTGCCAGATATATGAATGGCCTGAGATATGACATTCGGGATGAGATGAGCATGGTAACCATCCGAATGGTGGAAGATGCTTATCAGATGTCTCTAAAAGCGGAAGAGAAGCTGAGTTGAAAGCAGGGTCAGAGAGGTCGAGGTAGAAGTCAGCCCAAAGGAAAATCAGTTGCCCAGGATAAATATCATAAGCCCAAGGAGGACTGGAAGAAACCTCAAACTTGAACTGAGAGAGGTGGAACCTCACAACGAGGGAAATATGCTGAACAGAGAGGGAAACATACTGAATTGAGAGGGGATTATGCTGACAATAATACTTTTCCTCGTACTAGAGGTAGAGGAAAAGGAAGAGTTGGAGTAATAACATGCTTCACATGTGGAAAGAATGGGCACAAGTCTTACGAGTGTCCAGATAAAAATAAAGAGAGTGGACATAATCATATTGCCAAAGCACAGAGGTGAGATGTTGAGGCGGAAGATGCTGAAGGCAAAAGATCGTTGATGATGTGAAAATTTATTTTGACACCAGAGAAGGAGGTGGAGAGTTCAGTCCAAAGAACCAAACTTTTCTGGACTACTTGCAAGACCAAGGATAGGGTATGCAAGGTCATTGTGAACAGTGGTAGGACAGATAATATCATTTCTATGGAGATGGTAGAAAAGATGGAGCTGGAGACAATTGATCATCCAAGCCCATACAGAGTTTCGTGGCTACAAAAAGGACATCAAGTAACTGTCACTAAAAAATGTTTAGTTGAATTTAAGATAGGAGGATATAATGATAAAATATTATGTGATGTCATTCCTATGGATGTTTGTCATCTATTGCTGGGTAGACCATGGAAATATGACATGAATGTGATTCATGATGGGAGAATGAACACATACACCCTGGAAAAGAATGGGAGGACACACATGTTGCTTCCAATCAAGGATAAGGAGGTGAAACTGGAAGTAAGCAACATTGTACTATTCATGAGTGGGAAGGAAATTCTTACAGAGGTTAAGAAGAAGAAAGAACTGCAATTCATTGTGGTCAGAAAACCAAAGATTGTTTTGACCAGCACAAGAGTGGATGATTTACCAGAAGAGGTTTAGGAACTTCTGGAAGAGTTCGCTGACATAGTAGTGGATGAATTACCTCGTTCATTGCCACCGATCAGAAGTGTGAGTCATCATATTGATATCATACCAGGAGCCAGTTTTCAAAACAAATCCGCGTACAGATTGATGTTGCAAGAGAATGAAGAGGTGAAAAGACAAGTCCAATATTTGTTGGACAAAGGTTTGGTTAGAGAAATCTTGAGTCCGTGTGTTGTTCTGACAGTACTTATTTCGAAGAAAGATGGAGGCTGGAGGATGTGTACTAACTCGAGGGCGATCAACAAGATAACCATCAGGTATAGATTTCCATTACCAAGGGTGGATGATTTGATGGATTTTTTGAGTGGAGCAAAATAATTTTCAAAGATTGATTTGAAAAGAGGTTATCATCAAATCCGCATGAGAGAAGGTGATGAGTGGAAGACAACATTCAAAACCAACGAAGGGTTGTATGAATGGATTTTTATGCCGTTTGGCTTAACAAACGCGTTGAGTGCCTTCATGAGGTTGATGAACGAAGTCTTGAGGGAGTTCATCGGAAAATTTGTCATTGTGTATTTAGATGACATACTGGTTTTCAGTAAAACAGTGGCAGAGCATATGAAACATTTGGCTACAGTAATGCAAAGGTTACAGTAGGAGAAGTTGTTGATAAATATGAAGAAATCCTCATTCATGAGGACAGAGATCATTTATCTGGGGTTTGTTATTTCTGCAGATGAGTTGAGGATGGATCCAGATAAGGTGGAGGTAATCAAGAATTGGCCATCACCGAAGAATATTTTTGAGGTGAGAAGTTTTCACGGATTGGCTAGTTTCTACCAGAAGTTCATCAGAAATTTCAGTGGAATTAGTGCACTGATGATGGATACAGTGAATAAAAGACACAAGTCTTTTCACTAGACAAAAGAGGCTGAAAAGAGTTTTAATCTGTTGAAGAGGAAGATTACAGAACAACCAGTTCTTGTGTTGTCGGATTTCCAAAAGACATTTCAGGTGAAATGCGATGCAAGTGGATTTGGAATAGGGGCAGTCTTAAGTCAGGAAGACAGGCCGATAGCATACTTCAGCGAGAAGCTTAATGAAGTGAAAGTGAAATACTCCACTTATGATAAGGAGTTTTATGCTATTATCCAGACATTGAAAAAATGGAGACATTGCTTGATCCCGAAAGAATTTGTCTTATACAGTGACAATCATGCACTGTAGTTTGTGACTCAATAGGAAAAGTTGAATTAGAGGCATGTCAAATGGGTTGAGTATATGCAGAATTTCACTTTTGTGATTAAACATATTTCTGGTACTGCTAACAAAGTTGTTGATGCTTTGAGTAGGAAGTGTTTGCTATTGCAGGAGTTCAAAGTCAAAATGTTGGGTTTTGATGATCTCAGGAACATGTACGTAGATGATCAAGATTTTAAGGAGGTATATGAAGCAGCTGAGAATCCAATTCTCAGAGATAGAAGCCAATGGGTAGAACACATGATCCAGGAAGGATTATTGTTTAAAGGTAATCAACTGTGTATTCTGAAATACTCCATGAGGGAGAATTTGCTAAAGGAGAAACACAATGGAGGATTGGCAGGGAACTTTGGTCACGATAAGACGTTCGCAAAATTGAATGAGTCATATTTTTGGTCGGGAATGTGAGAAGACGTCAAGAGATTCGTGGACAGATGCAGAATTTTCTAGCATTCGAAGGGAAGGAAACAAAATGCAAGGTTTTATCAACCATTTCCCATACCTGAGAGGCCATGGGATGAAATCAGCATGGATTTCATATTGGGGTTTCCAAGAACACAAAGAGGATTTGACTCAATCTTTGTGGTGGTGGATAGATTTTCCAAGATGGAACACTTTATTCCATGTCATAAGACTAGTGACACAACTCACATTGCAAATCTATTTTTCAAATAAGTCAT
>JZKD02S1332502.1:0-11738 GCA_000966675.3 Picea glauca | reverse complement strand
AAATCTCTCTATAAGGTGGCATCACCCATTGTACTATAAATATGTAACATTGGAGTGAATACAATTAGTGTTGGCTAGTGAGCCTTTTCCGCCATGTTGTTGTTCTTGTCTATATTTTATCAGAAAGATACAACCAGATGCCTTAATGTTGTCAAGTTCCTTCCAACAGTTCCTTGCTTCCCACACACTTCTAATACATGAATTCTGAGACTGTAGATCTGATAGCTACTCACAATCTATCTTGACAAATCAAATCTCAAAGCCAACATACAAGGTCCAAAACTTCCAAGCTACAAAACTCAATAACAAGTCAATCTAACTTTCTCCATGAGAGCTCCTCTCCTTTTATAAGTTGAAGAGGATAAGGTGAGGAGGGTAGGACAATCCTACTAAATCATGAAAGCGAGTAAGATCCAAACTGTTCAGAGGCCACCTCACCATAGAAGCTTCTCCTTCTAGAAGCATCAAGAAGAGGCTCATTTTTCCCATGTAAAGGAATTTTCACACCCTAGATATAGAGCAACCCACGGAAACTCTGTAACCTAGATATAGAGCAAGGTGTGGAAATTAGGCATTTCTACACCTTGTGTATAGTGCAACCTGTGTAAATCCTCCTTAATAGTGTTTTTTACAAAGGAAAATACAACTTCTTCCCTAAGGAAAAGTCTGTCTCCCTTCTTTCTTCGGGAATTCAGGCCACTGACCCCTCTGAAGGAAACAGATAGGTTTACATCATTAATGGTCATAGGGATGACGAAAATAATGTGTAATAGATAGCCCCCAAAAGTATGAAGTTAGAACATAGTGATAGCTGAAATACTTTGTCGAGTGTGTGTAGGGAACAAGGAACACGTCGGTCGAAAACCTGTCAACAAATAAGAAAATACAGTACAATAATATATCATCACTGAGGTAAGCATTCCCATACTCATAATACAAATGACTCAAAGCATAAATGTCGACATGCAATGATCCATGTCAAGTAAGACAAGTCATGGCCACCAAACATACACTGTGGATCCATGCCAATATGACTCAAATCTGAACATAGCCACCAAAAATACATTGTGGATCTATGTGNCTTTTCCGCCATGTTGTTGTTCTTGTCTATATTTTATCAGAAAGATACAACCAGATGCCTTAATGTTGTCAAGTTCCTTCCAACAGTTCCTTGCTTCCCACACACTTCTAATACACGAATTATGAGACTGTAGATATGATAGCTACTCACAATCTATCTTGACAAATCAAAGCTCAAAGCCAACATGCAAGGTCCAAAACTTCCAAGCTACAAAACTCAATAACAAGCCAATCTAACTTTCTCCATGAGAGCTCCTCTCCTTTTATAAGTTGAAGAGGATAAGGTGAGGAGGTTAGGACAATCCCACTAAATCATGAAAGTGAGTAATATCCAAACCGTTCAGAGGCCACCTCACCATAGAAGCTTCTCCTTCTAGAAGCATCGAGAAGATGCTCATTTTTCCCACGTACAGGAATTTTCACACCCTAGATATAGAGCAACCCATGGAAACTCTGTAACCTAGATATAGAGCAAGGTGTGGAAATTAGGCATTTCTACACCTTGTGTATAGTGCAACCTGCAGAAATCCTCCTTAATAGGGTTTTTTACAAAGGAAAATACAACTTCTTCTCTAAGGAAAAGTCTATCTCCCTTCTTTCTTCGGGAATTCAGGCCATTGACCCCTCTGAAGGAAACAGATAGGTTTACATAATTAACGGTCATAGGGATGAAGAAAATAATGTGTAATAGATAGCCCCCCAAAGTATGAAGTTAGAACAGAGTGATAGCTGAAATACTTTGTCGAGTGTGTGTAGGGAACAAGGAACACGTCGGTCGAAAACCTGTCAACAAATAAGAAAATATAGTACAATAATATATCATCACTAAGGTAGGAATTCCCATACTCATAATACAAATGACTCAAAGCATATATGTCGACATGCAAAGATCCATGTCAAGTAAGACAGGTCATGGCCACCAAACATACACTGTGGATCCATGCCAATATGACTCAAATCTGAACATAGCCACCAAAAATACATTGTGGATCTATGTGTTAAAGACTCAAATTTGAACATAGCCATGAGACCTACAATGTGGATCTATGCAACAGTACAAACTGAATATACTCCAATGCAACCTGAATCTGTTAGAAAATATTTAGGGTCTTCATCTCCACCACTCTGTGGTACGAATCTAACCATGTGAATGCATGTGTTGAATTCGAACATGGTAGAAACCACTTGATTACCAGTCAATGATGAGAACCATTAACAAGTGTGAGGGAAATCACCATTAATGTCAATGACTCCCAAGGTACACTAGTACAATCCAATGAATGTGAATTAATGATTTGAAGTTCAACACTCGGCAGAATATTTCGATCAAGGGTCAATAATGAAAACCCATTATCGAAAGTGAGGAAACCTTCCATTGAGGCATGCAAGTTCCAAGGTACCAATTATTTTCTAAGCCTAATTCTTAGATAATGAATTGAAGTCGACGGAAAAAGACTCATCACAGGAAGACCTTAATGTATCCTCCATCAATGACATGAAACAGGTAACAAGATTTGAAGTAGATTAGAGTAACAAGTGATTTAAGATTGAATCAGGGATGGTTGACGAAATAGAAGGCTTAAGGACTTCATAAATGGTTGATGCAATAGAAGGCTTTATGGGTTGAACTTCTCTTTGAACATATTGACGACATGGTAATTGTCTTGGAAACACTGACTCAACAACAGGGATCACAGACTGATTGGTAATCTTATAAAGGAGTATGATCAGGAGGCAAACAAATTTTCCAATCTAGACACAAAGAAAGTGGAAGTGTTTCATGTTCAAAAGTGACTCTTCCATAGAATACAAGTTTAGATACATTTCTTTCCCAATTTTTCCCCCACCATTTCTGGCGAGTACCTCTTTATTTTTACACAAGCTTGAGGAGGATAACATATGCTTGTAAATGTAAGCTCATCCTTTAGATGAGTCCCTCAGAGTATGTTTAAATAACCCTAGGAAGGAGTGGTTCGGTTCCATATAGGTATTTCGATGTTTGTTTAATGAGTCCAAAGAGAGAAAACTCGAGGTTTTTCATATTTAAAAAGTCTGAAAAACACTTAAAGAAAACTCCAATAAGTTCATTTTTCATAAGTTAGTCTGACGAGACCAAAAAAGATATAAGATACCACTCATCATATGTTTTCTTCAAATACTTTTACGAACGTGAAAAGAACAAGATCGCTCGACAATATTTTCATGTTTAGAGAGTCTGAAAAGAGCTTAAAGAGAACTCCAGGGGGTTCCTTTTTCATATAACCTTTACGAGTCCAAAAAAGTGATAAAAATTTACTCGGTTACATTCTCAAGTATTTACAAGCAAGAGAAAGAATAAATACTAATCTTGGGATTGTTTTCATTTTTACGCAAGCTTAAAACCAAAAAAAAACTATGCTTGGGATAGATTTTATTTTTTCACAAGATTAAAACTAAACAAAACTATTCTTGGACCTGGTTTCTTTTTTACACAAGATTGAACCATAGAAAACTATGCTTGAAGTAGGTAGTTTCATTTTTACACAAGATTGAACAATAGAAAACTATGCTTGCGACTTCCCAACACATGGTTCACGAATTTGTATGGTTGGTACTTAGCCCACAGCTTAAGAAGCTAGCAGCTCAACTTCAGCATGAAGTCCAGAGACTAGAAGAAATTATCCCCCAAGCTCTGTTTCATCCAAATGCAAAGGAGAATGAAATCAAGCTTCAAATACTAGACGAAGGACTTGACTCAAACAGAGAGGGGGAACAATCTGTTTCATTTTTTAATGAGCTTGACACATGAACAAGAACTATGCTCGAGAATCCAAGTTCAATCCCCAGACCTATGTTTCATTTGTTAACGAGCTTGACACAGAAATGGGAACTATGCTCTTAACCTATGTTTAATTTTTTAATGAGGTTGCCACAAAGATGCAAAAACTATCCTCGTAGCGGGTTTCATTTTTTAATGAACTTGAAATCAGAAAATCATGCTCAAGGATGGTTTCATTTTTTAATGAGCTTGAAATCAGAAAAGCATGCTCAAGTTGGTTTCTTGATCACGGCTTCCAAGAGGATATTTCTCTGGAAGGACACCATATCAAGGGACAAAAATCGGTCATGGCCTCCAAGATATCTTCATTTGACAGAAGAAACACACTCTGGAAGGAACACATGTCGAGGGTCGTGATAGGGGTAAGGAGGTTAAGCTCCAATAGCCCTACCGAAGAGATCACCATGTCAACTACTGGATCCAAGTCATAAGATATTGAGCATATAGTAAGAGGCTCATATTCATTAGCAGTTGAAGGCATGGGAGACAACGCCACATAATTGACCTATGGTAGGGGTGATATTGTCTGCATATAAGAACCATTTAGGGAGGTCATCCAGTCAGGACCAATGAGTGAAAGTTGATAAATAGTCATAATTATTCCATCAAGAGGGAAATATATCACACAAAAAAAAGTGGCCACAATAGATTTCATGGCATAGACATAATCTCGCCCAAGGAGTAAAGCGAAATCCAAGGGTTCTTGGACTACCATAATGTCAATAAAGACAGTTTTCCTGCCCAAAGTTAGAGGAAATTGAGGAACGATCCCTAAAGGTTGACTTGTTATTTTGTTAAAATCTAACAGATTATGCGTAACCAGCGCAAGCTGAGGACAACCCAAAGCTTGCCAAGCAATAGAGGACAAAATACTAATGGGCTCACCTTCATCTATCAATGTCTGAGGAACGTCCCGACCACAAACCTGTACTGTAATATGGAAAGGAATGTGAGAGGGAAGACGAGGTCCAGTTAGCACACCCCAATTAAAAAGGATGGCCTCGCTACTTGGAGGAGGTTCCACGAAAGAAGGAGGAATGCCCACTGGCACGTTAGATTATGTATCAATGAGAAAAACATGGGCAGCATCGGGTTTACTCTCTAGCGAGAGAGTAGGATCGATTGATAATGAAATCAAATCGACCACTTGGGTGTCATTCTCAAAGGGGAGAATGGGGTCGACATGTGGAAATAGATCGACCGCTTGGGTTTCACTCTCTAGCAGGAGATTGGGATTGACCGAGGATGGGATCGAATCGACCACTTGGTCAATTGGTTCAACTAAGGACGTGACCAAATTGACTACATGATCAACCAAATTGATCGATGAAGGGGCCGGATTGATCATTCCATCAACTACAGGTGGGTTGAAAGTAAGCTTGTGATAAGCAGCTGGAAGTTGAGGCTATGAAACAATCATGTCTTCCAGTAATTTTGAGGCTTCGTCCATACAAGGGAAAAGGTGAGTTAGATGAATCCCTTTTCATAACAGACATGAGAACTTGACTCTACTTTTCTTCTTTCCAACGGTATCTTGACTAGTTGACAGGAGGTCATCAACATGTTGTTCAGAGGTTGACGACATGGGTTGGCAAGGTTGTGTAGACCATGCTTCTATAACCTTGGATATACCAAGGCAATCCTTAAGAAGATGGCTACCCTTACAAAGCTTGCAAGGGTACTTGGGCTTATGGGTTGTTTGGATGATCTTGGCATCATCAACACTCCTAGCATGATTAACAGTAATTGGTTTCTTTCCAACATGTTCGACAGTGGTTGGAAGTTTGGACCCTTTTTTACTTTTCTTCTTCTTATTCTTTTGTTTCTTCTTCTTCTTATCCACCGAGTTACTAGCTTTAGAGCTTTCACTCGGTGAAGAATATGAAATGGAAGAATACCTTGCAAGTGAAGAAAGCGAAGAAGATCTTATTGGTGAAGAAGGTGAAGGATCAACATGAGGTTGATGTTCTTGGGGGGAAGTGCTTACAACTGAAGCACTAGCTGCATTCAAGATTACCTGAGTGGAAAAAAACCATACAGGTAATCCAATTATGAGACCTAGAAGGCTCAAAGTAGCGATGTGAGGAGGACCAGTGTTTTCGTAAGAAGGAAAAACAAAAGGTTCCCATCGAAAAGGGGTTCCCTCATTGTTCATTTTGGGAAATGACGCCATTAAATAAATATCCAACCTAGAGTCTTCTAGGGAAAACAAAACAACACACACTAAGAATCTAGGAAGCAAACAAGCAAACAAAACCTTCTCACAATGAACACACTAGTTGGTGATGAAATCCAACGTTGCGGGAACAACACAAGAAGGAGATGAGATAGATCGGGTGGAAAAGTTACGTTGATGACCTACTTAATGGACTTACGCCTTGGTGCAAGCTCCCACACATAAACGTGGGTATACCCTCCAAGGATCCCGAGTGAGTTTGGCCAACATCGATTCTAGGTACCGTGAAGACTTGCCCCTCCACAGTCACCTGGTGTAAAGACCCTAAAGAGATAGGCCATTAAGGTTACCAATTACTCCAATGATGTCTAGGGAAATATTCAACAGTTCGATCCACAAGTAAAGGCATGGTATATAGCCCGAAATCAACTCAAGAGGATTCCACTCATCATTGTGGGTATACCTTCAAGCGACCCCCATAATACGCGTAATCTCTACACCAAGACCAGCAAAGAAGGGTGAGTAACTTAGCCAGTCTTAATACAACCTCGTGATTGACCCTTGTGTGAGAAGGGCTTCCGAGGACAAAATGTAGCAATTGGATTTCAACTCTCCCTATCACAAGATACTATGTTTGTTTGCAGCTTTGGAAAGTTATCTTTCACACCTATTCCAAATCCCTACAACTAATCTAATGTAGGTTTTTTACCAGAAAATATAAAAATGTCTAATCAATTTTTGTAAGCGCTTTATTTTAAGGTTGTTGTTACTCAAGAGGAAAATGGCATGGACTAAATGATGTTTTGATCGACTCTAAACAATGCAAAGAAATGAGAATGCAAATATTTCACTTCGATGAAATCTATATTACGAGAGGGAGAAAACGTTTATCATTCCCATATGCACAATGTGCCAAAATTTACTAAACTCATCAATATCAAGATTCTCAAGAAATGAGAAAAATAGACTATACACCAATACACGATTCATGGCAAAATAGACTATACAACAATACACGATTCATGGAATTTTTTAAGAATTTAAGACCAAAAATCATGCAATTTCACTACTTCAAATGCAAGGATGTCCCCCATCTAATGCAAAGAAAGAAATAAAATTTATGTTTCAAAGATAGCTAAAAGCAATAGAAAATCACTTCAAAACAAAAACAACCCAAACAAAGTTTATCTTTTAACATGAGTTATTCAGAAAAAAGAAGTGTTCTTTTCACTAAACAATTCTAAAGAAGAAAAACAAGGCTTTGTAACTTAAAGACACTCAAAGCAAGAGACCAAATATTTCAAAATCAAACAAAGTAAAGATGACTAAAAGTAGTTTCAAAGTTTTCAAGCAGACTGTAAACAGATCATAATCAAACCCAAAAATTTGCCCCAAAACCAAATCCAAGATCTGGGTAAGGAAAAAACATTAAAAAAAAAAAAAAAAAATTAACAATCGTCGCAGGCTGTAGACTAACACAATGCGTCGATTCCTGATTTTTGCATGCCAGAGAACCAATACAGTGTAGAAACTCCGCACTATGTCAAAAAGGTAGGGTGTGGAAATCAAATATCGTCGCACTATCCCTCAAAGCAGGGTGCGGAAATCAAAGTAAAAATGAAAAAATGAAAAGTAAGAAGGTTTTTCTAGTGAACTTAAACTGTAAAAGAGTCAATTTAGATCTCCTAGTGACTCGGAAAACAGAACCCAGGCAATCAAAACAAGAAAGCAAGAAAAACTAGGAAAACAATATGTTCCCCAATGGACTCACCAATTTTGTTATCGGGTTAATTGTTAAGTGCGGACACAAATCAATCCCCCTAGATCCACCTAGATATAGAACAAAACAAGACAGGACACGGCACTTTCCCTAAGCTCTAATCATCGAAATTACTATCAAACAAGAGACGAATGACATACCTTTGAATATCGTTTCCTTATATCTTTGTTGTCCTCGCTTTGCTCCGGTGCTCTTGTGATATTGGATCTACAATGACACAAACCAACCAAAGTGAAAGAAACAATAGTACACTCAATGAAAGCTTATACATGTGATAAAGGAGTCATGTAATAAAATGAGGATGATTTTATGAGAAAGAAACATGCCATTGAATTATATAATGTGGAAGAAAGATACAACCAGATGCCTTGATGTTGTCATGTTCCTTCCAACAGTTCCTTGATTCCCACACACTTCTAATCCATGGATTATGAAACTGTAGATCTGATAGATACTCACAATCTATCTTGACAAAGCAAAGCTCAAAGCCAACATAAAGGTCCAAAAACTCCAAGCTACAAAACTCAATAACAAGCCAATCTAACTTTCTCCATGAGAGCTCCTCTCCTTTTATAAGTTGAAGAGGATAAGGTGAGGATGTTAGGATAATCCCACTAAATCATGAAAGCGAGTAAGATCCAAACTTTTCGGAGGCTGCCTCACCATAGAAGCTTCTCCTTCTAGAAGCATCGAGAAGATGCTTGTTTTTCCCACGTACGAGAATTTTCGCACCCTAGCTATAGAGAAACCCGCAGAAACTCCGCAACCTAGCTATAGAGCAAGGTGTGGAAATCAGGCATTTATGCACCCTATGTATAGTGCAACCTGCGGAAATCCTCCTTAATAGGGTTTTTTACAAAGGAAAATACAACTTCTTCTCTTAGGAAAAGTCCTTCTCCCTTCTTTCTTCAGGAATTCAGGCCACTGACCCCTCTGAAGGCAACAGATAGGTTTACATCATTAATGGTCATAGGGATGATGAAAACAATGTGTAACAAAATTGAAAAGGTATGGACAACAAGTTTAAGGAAGAAGTACTTAGAGATTTAGTCAAATATGAACAACTAGCCATAGTCATCATCCAGAAGCTTAAGCTAGAAGAAACTAATATGCTTGATGTTGGGAGAAATCAAATTGAAAAATAGTGCAGGTGTAGCAATAAGAGCTAGAGGAGAATGTATTCTATGGGATAACTCAATCCTAAAGTTGGATTCTTCACAAAATACTATGTCTCATTCATTAGGTTACAAGTATGACTTTCCATGTTTTTAATGTATATATGGAAATGTACTATAAAGAAAAGGAAGGGTATTGGTAGTCCTTATAGGTGCTAAAAGACTTGGAAATCAGTAGGAATAGTATTTTTTCCTGTGACTTAAATATGGTATTATCAAGAAATTAGAAGAGGAGAGGCAACATTGTAAGGGACCCCTTAAGAGAAAACATGGAGGATCTTATTGCAGATTCAAATCTAGTGGATGTTAAGATAGTAAAAGGAAAATACACCTAGACTAACAAAAGATTGGTTCTTGGCTAGATATCTTTATCATTCATGCTTACCTCTTTCTTAATATCCAATCCATTTCCTCTAACATTATTCCTTCTAGCGTTTAGACCATAAGCCAATTTTGGTTATCTTTCACTAGTCCCAAGAGTATGGCCTCATTCCATTCATATTTTCACTCTCTAGCTGCACAATCTGAGATCCTTGGAAATTATCTTAGAGGTTTGGAGGCCACTCTACATTTCTTCATCCTTTGTTTTGGAAGCTAATCTAAGAGATGTTAAATTTGCTTTAAAATGTTGGGCAAAATCTTCTTACATTTCTCATTCTCATAAGCATTTGGATTTGCAAAAATAGTTGGGAAATTTACAAGGCATAATTAAGTTTGGAGAGATTACAAATCAAAGCCTATTGGAGGAAAGAGAGTTGTGTAATAAAATTCATAAGGAAAATAGAAAAGAAGAGGAAGTCTAGTGTCTGAATTCTAGGAGTGTTTGGTTAAAATCTAGCGACAAAAACACCTATTGTTTCCACAAATAGACCAAAGCTAGACTGCAGAAAAACTCAGTTAAAGAAATAAATCTTGAAGGTGGGACATGATTGAGTGAATTTAAAGCTATTAAAGAAGTGGTGCACTCTCATTTTCAATCCTTGTATACATATGAGGAAGTGTTTGACCTAGACTCCATTTGAACCATGTTGAAAAATATCCCAATGATGGTTTTTGTAAAAGAGAATAGGGAGTTAACCAAATAAATAGAAGAATGTGAGATCATTGAAGCCATCTATGGACTTCATCTATACAAAGCCCTATGTCAGGATGACTTCTCCACTCACTTCTTTAGAGCCTGCTAGCCCATTCTCAAGTTAGATATGAAATTATGCTCCATCATTTACGGAAGAAGTATAAGCTTGGGGGAAGCACAAACTCGTCATTCTTAGCATTGATACCCAAGGAAGTTAACCCCTCAACCTTCTCTAGATTTCACCCTATTTCCCTCTAAAACTCCTCTTACAAAATTCTAACTAAAATATTGGCTAATAGACTCAAAAATGTTCTTTCTAAAATTATTTGTGACAATTAGGGTGGATTTATGCATAAAACACAAACAATTGTAAATAATTTTGGTTCAGAGATGCAAGACATTCTAGAAAGAGAAATAAAGAAAAGATGATGATAATCAAGATGGATATGGCCAATGTGTTGGACAAGGTAATATACTCCTTCCTTTTTGAAGTTCTTCACAAATTTGGTTTCAACGAGTCATTTATTTTATGAGTGATATCTTGTATAAGCTCTCCCTAGATTGCTCCCTTAGTGAATGGGAAGCCCACTTAGTTTTTCAAGAGAAAAATAGGTTTAAGATATGGTTTCCCTCTCTCTCCTTTTCTTTTCATAATCATGGCATATTATTTAAGTCGAAGGCTAGAATTTGAGAGGATGACTAACAATATTCCAGGTATCAAGTTTGCAATAGGGGTTAAAGAAATTAATCATTCCCAATACATTGACGATACACTTCTATTCGGAGGAACATCTACCATAATAGCAAAGAGATTTAAAATAGTGCTAGATCAATTCCTCAATGTTACTTGGGGGAAGGTAAATAGTGGGAAATCCATATCTATGGCTAGAACATAAGTGCCCATCATATTCAAATAATTTCAAGAATCCTTGAATTCCCATGCATGGCAACTTGGTCTTCTTTCAAATACTTGGGGATGCCAATATCTTTGGGTAATTTGTCTTCAATAATTTTGAAAGGAATAATAGGAAAAATAAAATGCAAATTACAACAATGGGGGTTACAATGGTTAATTCTGGTAGGCAGGGTGGTTCTCATCAAGTTAGTCCTATCAACTCTACCAATCTACCAATGTTTGGCTATGTTGGCTCGAATTGGCATTATGCGGAAAATGGCCAAAATGATCCAGGTGGATCCTGGTGGCCATCCACCTTTTCACCCTTTTGATAAACCATGATATTCACCTTTTTGATGGGGAATGGAATGTAATTTCATCTTCATTTGTTACTTAAAGACTTCATGTAATTATTTCTTAGTGGTCGTATATATATGCCTACAACATAACATTAATGCAACATATCCCATTAGAACTTTGTAGTTAAGTTTTCTCAGGCTAGAGTAGTACTGGGATGGGTGACCGCCCAGGAATTCCTAGTGTTTTACATGCCTACAAAATTTTATAAGCGTATACCAATGTATCCCATATGCATCATGGGAATTGTTCTCCTCTCACTCTCTCATATATAATTGAGGTGAAGGAGGCCCTTTAACCATGCAATGGAGTGTGATGTAAAGCTTGTTGTGAATGAAGTGTAGCCAACATCTCTTTCTTTTCAGAGATAAGCCACTCCATT
>JZKD02S1332491.1:0-11738 GCA_000966675.3 Picea glauca | reverse complement strand
AGTGTCAACTGAAAGAGAATATTCTCCAGGTGGAATATTCTCCCCTAAAATATAGGAGACTGGATAATGACTAATTATGACTAATAAACAAGGAAAAACCTTAGGAAAAAGAAATGCTAGGTGTGTGTGAAGTAACTCCAACACCCCCCCTGAACATTATTATGGTGAAAACAAAGAATGGGTCCCAACAACGAGGCCATGTTAGGTACCCAAATACAAAAGATACACTAAAATAAAGTGAGGAAAGAGGGAAAACCTCATGGGAACCCCCCCCCCCCCCCCTCAAGGTACAATGTATGTAAAAAGAAGAACTATAGTTGCTAGGCAACTGTGTCCTTCACTCCAAGACGACTTCACAGAGAATGAAACTTCTGCTCAATGAAGGTCTTGGTGAAGATGTCTGTCGTCTGTTCTGTTGAAGGATATAACTGTTAGGTAGCTAGAGAGGTAGTGGGGGGGCCTAGAGGGCCCATAATTATAATAGTGGAGACCATTCAATGTAAGATGAACTAGGTCCACTATATTATTAAATAAGCCTACTATGGTAGTTAGATATAATAAATGTAAGAGGACTTCTTAGAAGGTTCTACTTCTAGAAGAGTCCTCCTCTAAAATGTTCTTAGGTGATGGTAGCACTATAGAAAGGGGTTCAAGCAATGTAATGGGATATGAGGAGAATTATTGTATTTGGAGTTGAAACTCATTAGGAGGATGCCCCCTCGAAGAGGAAAGTGAATAAGAGAGAATCTCTTCCATAATAAGATCCATTGTATGGTGTTGCCCTACCCTAAGGGTTTGATAATAATAAAAGAGATTTTGCATATTGTTCTTCTATATCTATTGTGGTGTTTTTGTATTCAGTTCTTTGGTTCTTAAAAATTGGTATCAGAGCACTTTCCTTGGCCAAAGAAGGGGATAATTTTTTTGCTCTTTTTGCATAAATTTTCTAGGGAAGAGAAAGAGGGTGGCGCACTTCAGGTTCATATATGAAGCTTTATGAGCTGAATTTAGAAAAATAAATTGGGTATTTGAATTCCTCTCAGAAAAACACCCAATTTCAAAAAAAAAATTAGTCGAAACAAAATCAGAGAAGTAAAGTTATGAGCATTTTAAATTCAACAGCTTTTCAGGGTTTTTCCGGAAAAAGCCGCGATTTTCTGCAGTAATTTATTTTTAAACCCTTCTTCTATTTTTTTTGGGTTTTTCGTGATGGAGGCGGGAATGTAGAGTTCATAAATTTTCATAGGGTGCTCAGATTGTTACCAGATCAATGCCATTGAATAAATTATTTTAAGAGCTTTTTTTTGGTATATTTTATGTGGTGTTTCCAATGGCTATTTCCTCTCAAACCCTCAAAGAAATTCTATTGACGATTGAAGCATTCAAAGCCCAATTTATGACACATTGAATGACACATTGGATGACTTTGTAGATGGCCTCACAAACGACCTCAATGATAGTTTTCGTAGTATTCAACATTTATTGGACAACATGCAAGAGAGATTTCTTATGGCAGACGTTAGGGATGAATATAATCAAGAAATGTATGCTTGGTATGATTTTGAGGTCGATTGCGATGATTGGTATATGGATAGTTTTCATTTATGGGATGACAACCATTTCCACATTTTATTTGATGAATCTACTCCACCTTCTGTAGAGAACATCAATGTCCCACATCAGGAGCTAGTTATGATTACCAGCGTCCAACTTGCATATTCTACAATGATATTGTTCCTTCCAAATTTAGCTTTGACCCTTTCCCACTATGTGGATAATTATTCTTATTTGGATCCACATGATAGGTGTCAGTATTGGGAGCATCATTTTTAGTTGGATATTGGGTGCCAATATCTCCCGTGTGGAGTTCACNAATAAGACCCACTATGGTAGTTAGATATAATAAATGAGTAGTTAGATATAATAAATGTAAGAGGACTTCTTAGAAGGTTCTACTTCTAGAAGATTCCTCCTCTAGGTGATGGTAGAACTATATAAAGGGGTTCAAGCAATGTAATGGGATATGAGGAGCATTATTGTATTTGGATCTGAAGCTCATTAGGAGGGTGCCCCCTCAAAGAGGCAAGTGAACATGAGAGGATCCATTCCATAATAGGATTCATTGTATGGTGTTGTCCTACCTCAAGGGTTTGATAATAATAAAGTGTGGTTTCTTCTATATTGTTCTGTGGATCTATTGTGTATTCAGTATTTGTGGTGATTATATTTGTAGATCTATTCAGTTACTTAAAAAGAACTGTAGGTCGATGATCCCCTCGTGTACTAAGTCCCGTATGTAGTGCATGTGGATCTCGATCAACTTCGTCTGCTGCCTCTGAACTGGATCTCTGCAGAACTTCATAGTGCTCTGGTTGTCACACCAAATGATGATTGACTGATGAAATTGAATGCCCAACTTAGTGAGAAAATGTTGTAGCCACATAGCCTAAATGGTTATGTTAACTACCCCTTTGTACCCTGCCACGGCTGAAGATAGAGCAATGGCATCTTGCTTCTTGCTCGACCAACAAATAGGCCCGGAACCAAGACTGAGTGAGTAACCGGATGTGGAATTGTGATTAGTGCTATCCCCAACCCAGTTAGAATCAGTAAACCTGATGAGATCTAATGTAGAGTCTGTTGCATAATGAATCGCAAAGGTGATGGTGCCCTATACATATAGAAGGATATGCTTTGCAGCCTTCCAATGTAGCTCATGCAGCTCCTGCATGAACCTGGAAACTGTGCCAAATGCATAGGAGAGGTCCGGTCTGGAGTGTGTGAGATACAACAAGCTCCCCACTAGCTGTTTGTACAGTGTGTTGTCAACTAGTGGAGTCTCCCCGCCATCCTCAATTTTGATTTCTGATAGGAAATGAGTCGGAGCAAACTTGTAGTTTGTCATGTGAAATCTCTCAAGGAGATCTCGTGCATAACATTTTGATGCATGATGCATCCTGACTGATCTCGAGTCCAAGGAAGAAGTGTAGCGGACCCATGTCCGTCATCAAAAACCTGTCATGTAGAATCCTCTTGACTACAACAATCACTGAAGTTGAGCAACTGGTGATCAACAAATCATCAACATACATAACTAAAAGTAGAAGTGAATTAGTCGTCCTGAGCATGTAGACATTCGTGTCTGATTTACAATGTACAAAGTTTTATGACAATAGGTAGGAGTCCATCTTGGCATACCATGCCCTCAGAGCCTGGTTGAGGCCATCAAGATACTTTTTCAGTCGATAGACCAAAGATGAGTCCTGCATAAATCCCTAGGGTTGCTCCATATAGATCTCCTCAAAGAGATCACCGTGAAGAAATGCATTCTTCACGTCCATCTGATGGACTTCCCATCCCTTGGTTGCCACAATGGCAAGTGCCAATCATATGGAATCCATCTTTTCTAATGGAGCGAAGGTCTCATCATAGTCAATACCATGCATCTGCTGAAAGCCTTTGGCAACAAGCCCGACTTTGTATCTGCTAATCTGTCCATATGTTGCACTCTTGTTCCGGTAGAACTATCTGCATCTGACAAGTTTCCTCCCAGAAGGAAGGGGAACGAGATTCCAAGTCTAGTTCTCGAGGAGGCAGTTGTACTCCTCCTGCATGGCAGATTCCCAAAAGGGATTTCCAACAACCTTGCCATAATACTGTGGATCTGAAGACTGAACTAAGAAAAGATGCCTAGAGGGAAATGGTTCAGGGGTAGTGAGTGCAATAGGAGGCTCCTCGAAATCAGATTGAGTCCTCCTAGTATCGGTTGGATCACCAACGAGATCCCCTGCATCCTGAAGAGTAGTTTGTGCCCACTTGGGCCTCTGCTCTGGCTCTGCAATTGCATCTGGATGCTCTGACTCTACATCTGACTGTACTGACTTTGAATCTGAATCATTTGAGTCCTCTGAATTAGAACTCTTGTCCAAAGAAGAGTCAGCATGTGTATGCTCATCATCTTGGACGGGTGGAAGAATGAAGGTGTCTGCATGAAGCTGCTAAGGTTCATGTGAGACACTTTCCTCGAATTGAACACTACGCTCAATGATGAGCCGGTCTGAGGAAAGATCAATAAGCCTTATTCCTTCACACTGTCAGGGTATCCAACAAAAATACACTTAGTGCTCTGTGGATCAAGTGCCTTCCTCTTTCTAGAGGGAATCTGGGCCCATGCACGTGAATCGAAAATGCAAAAGTGGGTCACTTCCGGTTTGAGGCTGCTCCAAGCCTCATAGGGGGTCTTATCCTTGGCATATCTATGGGGAGATCTATTTTGGATGTATGTTGCACAATTAAGTGCTTCAGCGCATAGTCTCTATGGTAGTGACTTTGCATGCAACATGCAAGATGCCATCTCCTTTAGAGATCTGTTTTTCTGCTCAACAACCCTGTTTTGCTGTGGAGTATAGGGAACTGTATGCTGCAACTAAATCCCTGCCTCATGGAAAAGATCATGGATCTCATGATTGACATACTCTCCCTCATTATCAGTTCAAAGGACTTTGATCTTCTTTCCGGACTATGTCTCAACCAGGGCTTTGAAATCTTTGAGGTGTTGAAAGACCTCAGATTTTTGACTGAGAAAGTAGATTCATGTGAAACGTGAGAAATCATAAACAAAAATGAGGACAAACCTCGCTTTGCTGATGGATGGTTGCGAAAAAGAACCCATAAGGTCACTGTGGATCAGATCTAAAGGTGTAGAAGCTCTCTGAGACTTTCCTTTGTCGAATTTCTCTTGAGGGTGTTTTCTGAGAACACATCCCTCACATACTCCCTTGGAGAAATGGATGTCTGGTAGATCATCAACCAATCTTTGCGTGCTAAGTTGTTGCATGCATATAAAATTCAAATGTCCAAACCTTTCATGCCATATACTACTAGTTTCATCAACATGAGTAAGCAGTAAAGCAGAATCAGGTTCAATGAATTCAGAAAAAAGTATACAATCTAGATTGATGATTTACCTCATCGGTAGCAACCCTGGAGTTGGTTTGCATGTCATATATGTCCATGACATTTGATGTGAATATGACTTTCTTTCCAGTGCCAGAATTCATCATCTGATACACAGAGAGAAGGTTGGCATAAATTTTGGGAACGTGCAACTCATTCTCAAAGCTTTTGTTGGTGAGTTCAATCCTTCCTTTGCCAGTGACTTTGACAAAATAGTTGTCCCCCATCACAATAGGAGGACCTTTTCATGCATCCAATGAAGAATATGAAGAGTTGTCTCATGATACCAGAGGTTATTCCTCAAGTTATGATTTGAAGGTTTTATACTTGTTTCACAGATCATATAACTGTATAAACATGCATATAAACATGGTATAATTGTTGCCATTATTCTATTGCAACAAATGTTATTTCATTGATACTACATGTATATATTTATATATAGATATATGTACACACACACGTGTGTGTGTGTGTGTGTGTGTGTGTAGATGTACATATATGTATACNAATAAGACCCACTATGGTAGTTAGATATAATAAATGAGTAGTTAGATATAATAAATGTAAGAGGACTTCTTAGAAGGTTCTACTTCTAGAAGATTCCTCCTCTAGGTGATGGTAGCACTATATAAAGGGGTTCAAGCAATGTAATGGGATATGAGGAGAATTATTGTATTTGGATATGAAGCTCATTAGGAGGGTACCCCCTCAAAGAGGCAAGTGAACATGAGAGGATCCATTCCATAATAGGATTCATTGTATGGTGTTGTCCTACCTCAAGGGTTTGAAAATAATAAAGTGTGGTTTCTTCTATATTGTTCTGTGGATCTATTGTGTATTCAGTATTTGTGGTGATTATATTTGTAGATCTATTCAGGTACTTAAAAAGAACTATAGGTCGATGATCCCCTCGTGTACTAAGTCCCGTATGTAGTGCATGTGGATCTCGATCAACTTCGCCTGCTGCCTTTGAACTGGATCTCTGCAGAACTTCATAGTGCTTTGGTTGTCACACCAAATGATGATCGACTGATGAAACTGAATGCCCAACTTAGTGATAAAATGTTGTAGCCACATAGCCTAAATGGTTATGTTAACTACCCCTTTGTACTTTGCCACGGCTGAAGATAGAGCAATGGCGACTTGCTTCTTGCTCGACCAACAAATAGGCCCGGAACCAAGACTGAGTGAGTAACCAGATGTGGAATTGTGATTAGTGCTATCGCCAACCCAGTCAGAATCACTAAACCTGATGAGATCTAATGTAGAGTATGTTGCATAATAAATCGCAAAGGTGATGGTGCCTTGTACATATAGAAGGATATGCTTTGCAGCCTTCCAATGTAGCTCATGCAGCTCCTGCATGAACCTAGAAACTGTGCCAAATGCATAGGAGAGGTCTGGTCTGGAGTGTGTGAGATACAACAAGCTCCCCACTAGCTGTCTGTACAGTGTGTTGTCAACTAGTGGAGTCTCCCCGCCATCCTCAATTTTGATTTCTGATAGGAAAGGAGTCGGAGCAGACTTGTAGTTTGTCATGTGAAATCTCTCAAGGAGATCTCGTGCATAACATTTTGATGCATGATGCATCCTGACTGATCTCGAGTCCAAGGAAGAAGTGTAGCGGACCCATGTCCGTCATCAAAAACCTGTCATGTAGAATCCTCTTGACTACAACAATCACTGAAGTTGAGCAACTGGTGATCAACAAATCATCAACATACATAACTAAAAGTAGAAGTGAATTAGTCGTCCTGAGCATGTAGACATTCGTGTCTGATTTACAATGTACAAAGTTTTATGACAATAGGTAGGAGTCCATCTTGGCATACCATGCCCTCAGAGCCTGGTTGAGGCCATCAAGATACTTTTTCAGTCGATAGACCAAAGATGAGTCCTGCATAAATCCCTAGGGTTGCTCCATATAGATCTCCTCAAAGAGATCACCGTGAAGAAATGCATTCTTCACGTCCATCTGATGGACTTCCCATCCCTTGGTTGCCACAATGGCAAGTGCCAATCATATGGAATCCATCTTTTCTAATGGAGCGAAGGTCTCATCATAGTCAATACCATGCATCTGCTGAAAGCCTTTGGCAACAAGCCCGACTTTGTATCTGCTAATCTGTCCATATGTTGCACTCTTGTTCCGGTAGAACTATCTGCATCTGACAAGTTTCCTCCCAGAAGGAAGGGGAACGAGATTCCAAGTCTAGTTCTCGAGGAGGCAGTTGTACTCCTCCTGCATGGCAGATTCCCAAAAGGGATTTCCAACAACCTTGCCATAATACTGTGGATCTGAAGACTGAACTAAGAAAAGATGCCTAGAGGGAAATGGTTCAGGGGTAGTGAGTGCAATAGGAGGCTCCTCGAAATCAGATTGAGTCCTCCTAGTATCGGTTGGATCACCAACGAGATCCCCTGCATCCTGAAGAGTAGTTTGTGCCCACTTGGGCCTCTGCTCTGGCTCTGCAATTGCATCTGGATGCTCTGACTCTACATCTGACTGTACTGACTTTGAATCTGAATCATTTGAGTCCTCTGAATTAGAACTCTTGTCCAAAGAAGAGTCAGCATGTGTATGCTCATCATCTTGGACGGGTGGAAGAATGAAGGTGTCTGCATGAAGCTGCTAAGGTTCATGTGAGACACTTTCCTCGAATTGAACACTACGCTCAATGATGAGCCGGTCTGAGGAAAGATCAATAAGCCTTATTCCTTCACACTGTCAGGGTATCCAACAAAAATACACTTAGTGCTCTGTGGATCAAGTGCCTTCCTCTTTCTAGAGGGAATCTGGGCCCATGCACGTGAATCGAAAATGCAAAAGTGGGTCACTTCCGGTTTGAGGCTGCTCCAAGCCTCATAGGGGGTCTTATCCTTGGCATATCTATGGGGAGATCTATTTTGGATGTATGTTGCACAATTAAGTGCTTCAGCGCATAGTCTCTATGGTAGTGACTTTGCATGCAACATGCAAGATGCCATCTCCTTTAGAGATCTGTTTTTCTGCTCAACAACCCTGTTTTGCTGTGGAGTATAGGGAACTGTATGCTGCAACTAAATCCCTGCCTCATGGAAAAGATCATGGATCTCATGATTGACATACTCTCCCTCATTATCAGTTCAAAGGACTTTGATCTTCTTTCCGGACTATGTCTCAACCAGGGCTTTGAAATCTTTGAGGTGTTGAAAGACCTCAGATTTTTGACTGAGAAAGTAGATTCATGTGAAACGTGAGAAATCATAAACAAAAATGAGGACAAACCTCGCTTTGCTGATGGATGGTTGCGAAAAAGAACCCATAAGGTCACTGTGGATCAGATCTAAAGGTGTAGAAGCTCTCTGAGACTTTCCTTTGTCGAATTTCTCTTGAGGGTGTTTTCTGAGAACACATCCCTCACATACTCCCTTGGAGAAATGGATGTCTGGTAGATCATCAACCAATCTTTGCGTGCTAAGTTGTTGCATGCATATAAAATTCAAATGTCCAAACCTTTCATGCCATATACTACTAGTTTCATCAACATGAGTAAGCAGTAAAGCAGAATCAGGTTCAATGAATTCAGAAAAAAGTATACAATCTAGATTGATGATTTACCTCATCGGTAGCAACCCTGGAGTTGGTTTGCATGTCATATATGTCCATGACATTTGATGTGAATATGACTTTCTTTCCAGTGCCAGAATTCATCATCTGATACACAGAGAGAAGGTTGGCATAAATTTTGGGAACGTGCAACTCATTCTCAAAGCTTTTGTTGGTGAGTTCAATCCTTCCTTTGCCAGTGACTTTGACAAAATAGTTGTCCCCCATCACAATAGGAGGACCTTTTCATGCATCCAATGAAGAATATGAAGAGTTGTCTCATGATACCAGAGGTTATTCCTCAAGTTATGATTTGAAGGTTTTATACTTGTTTCACAGATCATATAACTGTATAAACATGCATATAAACATGGTATAATTGTTGCCATTATTCTATTGCAACAAATGTTATTTCATTGATACTACATGTATATATTTATATATAGATATATGTACACACACACGTGTGTGTGTGTGTGTGTGTGTGTGTAGATGTACATATATGTATACNTACAAATTATTATTATTTTTAAATAATAACCCTTCGTCAGACAATTGACGCCTTAATTCGTCGATGGTTCGACTAACGTAACATTTTCCTCTTGACCTAGTAACCATCAGAAACACAACTGATTCGTTGGAACCTTGTCGATAGTTCGACGGACTCTTGATGATCTTATGATGAACATTCGTCGATGGTAGGACCCATGTACGATAAACATTGGTAGATAGTTTGTCATAACTTAGTCAATCTTTCGACGGACTAGCAATGAAAATGTGATGGATTTGAGACTAACTGTAGTGGATGATATGACAAACTGGTGATGGTCATTGGTTGATCTTACGAAAAATTGGTGACGACAATGTATGTTGGCATTGGTCGATTATGGGGCACATTCGTCATAGGTTAGTCACTCTTACGATGGACAACCAATGAGAACAACCTAGATTTGGGACCTACATCGGTCTATGGTATGACATGAGTGTTCATTTGTCTTGCGACGAACTGGGATCGTTGTAAGTGTGACAGAGGTGACACGATGAAAAATGGGTTGCATCCTTCGTCGTACTTGAGACGTTGTGGCGACGAACATGTGTCGTTAAATTGTTGGAAAATGGGCCCAATGTAGTGGTGTTGTAACAATGTCAAACTTAATTCTACAAATTTCTATTTGTCGAAGAACCCATAATCAATTAAATAATTTTGATGAAAAGAGACTTCATAAATTTTAGTTCACATGATTTTATTACCTTTTTTCAAATCTTATTACTTCAACTAAATCACAACGGTCAATCAGAATCCAACCAGCAGAGAGCATAAACATAAAGCAAACATGATACAAACACAAAATAAAACTCAGAAACCAACCATCTAACCTTACCTAGAAAAACATAAAATCAAAATACCCTTTATATATTACTTAACTCTTCCCCATATATGCCCTTTAAAACCTCACCAACGTATCAAAATATTCATATTAAAATTAAAATAAAATCAAAATAAGTTAAAATCAAAATCTTAAACTTTGCTTTTTGGGTTGATGTCATAACATCAATTTTCACTCTAACATGTTTGTAAGCTCTTTCTAGTATGTAGTTATTATCTATTGCAATATAATATTGAAGTAACAAAGAATAAGGCTAAACATTTTAAGTTTTTGACTTTTTTTGTTTATCATTGTTGACCCATAAACGTGTTAAGTCTTTCAAAAATCCTCTCTTGTATAATTTCACAATTAGATTTTATTTTTTTTAGGTCACGGGTTCATGAGTCAACTTCATTCTTGTACAAAGTTCTTCCTCCTCCAAAATGAACCTTTGCATTTCACCGTATACATTTTACACCAATACTTAGATTCTTTTGAGTTTCTTGCGGGTTCATCACATATTCTCGTTTAAGTTCGAAGCTNCTGATTCGTCGGAACCTTGTCGATAGTTCGACAGACTCTTGATGATCTTATGATGAACATTCGTCGATGGTAGGACCCATGTACGATAAACATTGGTAGATGGTTTGTCATAACTTAGTCAATCTTTCGACGGACTAGCAATGAAAATGTGATGGATTTGAGACGAACTGTAGTGGATGATATGACAAACTGGTGATGGTCATTGGTTGATCTTACGAAAAATTGGTGACGACAATGTATGTTGACATTGGTCGATTATGGGGCACGTTCGTCATAGGTTAGTCACTCTTACGATGGACAACCAATGAGAACAACCTAGATTTGGGACCTACATCGGTCTATGGTATGACAAGAGTGTTCGTTTGTCTTGTGACGAACTGGGATCGTTGTAATTGTGACAGAGGTGACACGATGAAAAATGGGTTGCATCCTTCGTCGTACTTGAGACGTTGTGGCGACGAACATGCGTCGTTAAATTGTTGGAAAATGGGCCCAATGTAGTGGTGTTGTAACAATGTCAAACTTAATTCTACAAATTTCTATTTGTCGAAGAACCCATAATCAATTAAATAATTTTGATGAAAAGAGACTTCATAAATTTTAGTTCACATGATTTTATTACCTTTTTTCAAATCTTATTACTTCAACTAAATCACAACGGTCAATCAGAATCCAACCAGCAGAGAGCATAAACATAAAGCAAACATGATACAAACACAAAATAAAACTCAGAAACCAACCATCTAACCTTACCTAGAAAAACATAAAATCAAAATACCCTTTATATATTACTTAACTCTTCCCCATATATGCCCTTTAAAACCTCACCAACGTATCAAAATATTCATATTAAAATTAAAATAAAATCAAAATAAGTTAAAATCAAAATCTTAAACTTTGCTTTTTGGGTTGATGTCATAACATCAATTTTCACTCTAACATGTTTGTAAGCTCTTTCTAGTATGTAGTTATTATCTATTGCAATATAATATTGAAGTAACAAAGAATAAGGCTAAACATTTTAAGTTTTTGACTTTTTTTGTTTATCATTGTTGACCCATAAACGTGTTAAGTCTTTCAAAAATCCTCTCTTGTATAATTTCACAATTAGATTTTATTTTTTTTAGGTCACGGGTTCATGAGTCAACTTCATTCTTGTACAAAGTTCTTCCTCCTCCAAAATGAACCTTTGCATTTCACCGTATACATTTTACACCAATACTTAGATTCTTTTGAGTTTCTTGCGGGTTCATCACATATTCTCGTTTAAGTTCGAAGCT
>JZKD02S1332480.1:0-11738 GCA_000966675.3 Picea glauca | reverse complement strand
TTAGATCAACGGTCCACGTCTTTTGGTGTATTGACGGTCAGGATATTTTCGTGATTTCGCAAGTCTTCATTGTATCTGCATCAGGATTTCGAGATTTTGCGAACTCGCTTCACCTTGCACTTTTAAAGATCGTGCAGATTCTCTTGGATCCTACGATGGTCGATCCTTGCACTCGGATCTAATGTTCGAGACCTATCCTCCATATCTGCATGATCTTCATGTTTACATTAAGATCTGACAGTCATCAGGAATTCTGAATTGTTGATCCAACGATCATTGTTGCTATTGATTGTGCTGATCTTTGCCATCTTCATTGTTGTACTTGCCATCAATGACAAGTATTTGCTAGTATTTGTTGTCTGTTAAATATTTGCTAACACAGTTTTCATTTGTATTATCCAAGGCTTGTTTTATTTTATTAGTCCCTGCCCTTTGGGCAGCAAGGACTTATAGTAATCGGTTTTTCATGGTTGTATTATTATGGCACAGAAACCAAACAACTTAAGCAAAGTTTTAATAGTTTCATGCGCATTTCCAAGTCGATTTTGGTTTTTAGGCTAAAGTTTTAATTTGGAGGCGTTATTTGGCCTCTTCCTGAGGCACACTCTTACCATATATGAGCTTAAAATCACTTTCAAGTGCATATTTGATCCCATAATGGATTAACATGGATTAATGCTAACTTTCAAGTTAGAATTAATTCCCACAAGATTGCTCTAAAAAAAAAATTTATTTATTTCGCCCAAAAATAATTTTTTAATTTTTTTTAACTAAATATTTGTCATCGCCATTTCAACACACAATAGGAATCTTGCGACGGATTTGCCATATAAACCAAGAAAATTTGTTGTCGCAATTTCGACAATAATAAAAATTACTACGACAAATTTGTTATATAAATTAAAAAAAGTTGTCGTCGCAATTTCGACGACAATAATAATTCTGTAGTGAATTTTCTATATAAACCAAGAAAATTCGTAGTCACAATTGCAACGGTAATAAAAAATCCTACGACAAATTTGCTATATAATCCAAGAAAATTTGTCGTCGCAATTTTGATGGTAATAAAAAAATCTTGCGACAAATTTGCTATATAAACGAAGAAAAGTTGTCGCAATTTCGACGACAATAAAAAATCCTATGAAAATTTTGCTATATAAACCATGAAAATTTGTCGTCGCAATTGAGATGAAAAGTTGGTTTCACTTAGTTTCCCTATATTTTCATATTGGCGACAATATTTCTTTTTTTTGTTGTAATTGTGATAAGTTCCCTATGGTCGTCACTCTTGTGACGTTAATTCAAGTTCGTCAAAATTTCCATGTTCCATGAAACGACGTTAGAGAGACTCAAGATTCCTCGCAATATCCATGACATAACATTGCAAGAGCGTCGAAATAGTCGTCCCAAAATGACCCAAATTTTCTAGTGAGCGGAGGTTAAAAGACTTGATAGTCTCATCATATTTGTAATAAATATTGTTATATTCCCTTAATTGTTTGGATGGGCTCTTAGATTATCCATAAGTGGACTTGAACCAATAAACCAACTCTTCCCAAGTGGAAAGGATCTTTGGAGGAAGTTCAAAGAAATTAGTTGTTGCTTTCCCTTCAAGGGAGTTGACAAATAATTATGTGCATGTATCGTTATTGTTAGCTCTGATATTATGAAAATCATTAGAAAATTCCACTAGATGTTCATCTATAGAGACCGTGTTATTTCCTGAGAACCTAGGAAGATTCTCCTTAAACTTGGGTAACGGATGAGTAGCGGGTGCTAGATTCAAGGGAGAAGATACATGCCACGGGGTGGTCGTAGCATATTCCTCAAACTGAAAAAACTTGTATCTCTTTATAACTTTAGTAGGGTTGGTAGAAGATTGGATAGGAACTTGATGGCTATATAAACTACCAATTACTGATGAGGCTGAAGGTTGGGATGATGAAGCACCTCTAGCACCACTAGCGCCACCTGCAGATGCCATTTTGGGAGTGATGGGTAAGGGAGAAAAGGGTGAACTGGCAAAGTCAGAAAAAGTCCTACTTAGAGTGCTTTCTTGGGTCAAACAAATTTCTTTCCTCATTCCTATTTCAATGATAGGAATAGCTTCAAGGGATAATCCTCTTTTTCTTCTAGAAATGTGAGGATTTGAGGACATGAAAATGAAAACCAGAGACTTAGAATAAGGGAGGTTACTGTTGATTTCTAGGTTGTATTTGCATGGCTTCCCAACATTCATGGATACTTATATCTTGTTCCACTACTTCCCAAGAGCGTTCAAGTTCGGTCTGGGTAATAGCAGTTTCTAGAATGGTATTGAATAAATTCAAGCCAATCTTATTTTGATCCTTAAGACCGTGTTCAATATTAGGTTGTCTTGTAGAAGGTACTATCATGAGAAAAATCAGTCAAAGAGCATATGAAAAAAAAAAAAGATTCAAAGATAATCGTGAATACAATTAACTAGAGAGATATGAAAGATCTCCCCAGTATGGTCGCCAAATAAATGTTGAGGAAAAGGTATAGAACACCTTAATCAATCATTTTCAAATATTTCCTGGCTTGGACAAGATAGTTGGGACTGACACCCGGGATTTATAGCCTCAAAAACATTCACTCAATCCATGAGTAATAATTACAAGGATTAAGAATGATTTTATAATTTGTATATGTTGCAATGTAAAATAAAATTTATACAAAGCTACTGAAATGTATACAGATGTTACAATAAAGTAAACATGGAGACCAAAAGCGAAAAAGAAACCAAGTCATGAAAACACATGTATGAGATAGAAAAACAATCTTATTTTATTTCATTATGAGATATCGAAAGTGTATTTCTCTTTACAAGACCTTGCGAGGGTATGGACCAAAGTCAAATTTAGATATATCTGATGGGCACCATACAAAAATACTATGACAGTAAGGTAAAACTGAAATAAATGATCTGGATCAACTTGCCACAAACTGCTTCCATTTTGACTCTGCAAGATATTCTTTATCAGCCATGAAAATTAATTCACAAACAGAAAAGAATACATAGACTATCAAGGATGAATCAACACCTCTAAAACAAGTTGTTGAAAAGTATAATTTAGTCTTGAACCTTGTTGTCTACAATGAGACCCTGCTATCAACAAGAGGATTAGGTTTTCAAGTAAACTCAGAAATGAATGAAAACTAAAACTATCTCATTTAACTAAAGAGAAAACCTTATTTGTGTATCTCTCTCCTTCTATTCCCCCTTGTCTCTTCATCCAATTGAGCTTTTATTCTTTCCTAATAAGTTGAAGTAGTTCAACTACTTTCTTTAATTAATTCAAATTGACTTAACAAATTAGTTTAGGAGAAATAAATAATAATAATATATAAATAAGGGTCTTAACTAATAATGACTAAATAGGTGGGACCCCTTGTGACTCCCATTATTTCTTCTTGTTACCATCAAATGAAAAGTATATAAAAAAAAATCATCTAGACCATATAACACCCTTGTAACTCTCATGGATATCACTTAAAGTGAATATTAAATATCAACCATAATTTATAGCATATCTGAAAAAGAATATATTCACATTATCCGCAAAATATCCAAAAATAAGGCTTGTTGTCCAAAACATATTGAAACTCATTAAACGTTGTCCTCGTCACTAAGAATCATAAAAAAATATCATTTAGAACCCATATTTGTTGCTTTGCGAGGCATATTTCCTCTTCTCACTGTTGTCCCCAACTAACTTCTCTTGAGTGGAATTTGGTTGGTTAGACCTTTGAAGTTGTATTTCACTGATCACATGGGAGTAGTCATCCTTGAGGTGGAGGTGGGAAGACACATATTTAGAGGATTCAGTGGATGGACTAGAGGGAGAGGTCATTTCTTTTCCTTTGTCTTGCATAGGTTGTGAAATATCAGTTTTTAATCTCTTGCTAGAATGCGAGGATTGTACTAGCGAAACAACAAGAGCAATTTGAACATTGGGGTTAATTGGTGGTGGTAAAGGAAATGACACAGTGGGCCATCCATGATGGTGGGAGATAGGTTGGTGGACAATTTATTTCCAACCATTAGTTGCGGGGACTTCGGAATCCAAAGACACATGTGGGGTTACAGAGATTCTGGGAAAATCCGGAGGAGGCTAGAAAGGGGGTCTCTATGGTCGAGGGTGTAATATCCCATGGCCAACCCAATTAAAGAACCCATCTTGAAATAGTTGGTTTAACTCATGTGGTTCAACGTCAAAATGAATAGAAAATCTAGGCCTCCTATGGCCTCGATTCCAATTTCCCCTGCCTCTATTATATCGACCATCATTGCCTCTACTGAAAAATCTCATCTTGTAGCAACAGTTTTTCAGTAATGAAGCTCTTAATAAACCATATATGAAACTTTGCTTACATGAATCAAAATTTGGCTCTAAAATTAACACGTGATAGATGCAAATCCATCCATAACACATCATTTATTAATTTCCATGTGAACAGGGAATGATAGGCTTCATGGGAAATATGGAGGGAGTGTAATTAGCCACAAATGGTATCATGGAGGGGATTGTTGGAGTTACTTCACACACACCTATGATTTCTTTTTCCTAAGGTTTTTTTCTTGTTTATTAGTCATAATTAGTCATTATCTAGTCTCCTATATTTTAGGGGAGAATATTCTCTTTCAGTTGACACTTCGGTTTGACTAGTTGAGTTGAGTTTAGACGCTGCATTGGTTTTGTCACCATGCAACATTGGGATCATAACCATGATAATTAGACCTTTACTTGGTATCATCACCAAACTATTGCATTACCCTTGATTCCCTGAGTTAACTCCTCATTACTCTTTGTTCAGTCAATTAACTGAAGACTAGTTTACTAGTTAACTCAACTAGGTGGCAGTTCACTCTCATAATTGCCTAAGAGACTAGACTAGGTGGTAATTCACTCCCGTCACTGTTGGTGTGTGTCCAGATCACTCTAGACCACCAGTATGGTGCATTGGTTCTATTCCAGTGCGCACTCATTGAGCTATACAGAGTATATCATGTGTAAATTATTCATTATTCATAACGATTAATGAGAATTCTTCTATTCTTTCTCTCCTTATTCTTCTTTCTCCTTTTCTCACTGCAAATGTGTGTATCATTGTTTATCTAGATATTTTATTTGCAATTTCAACACATTTACATGGTATCAAAGTCAACCGACTATTAAGAAAAATCTACACCAAAAAATTGTTGCAGGTACAAAAGATTGAAGACAACAGAAAGATGGAATTCCAAAAATAATTCATTCTTACACCTTACAACTATTTTGCATGGAAGGATAAAATAGCCATACATCTATGAAACATAGGGTTGTTCAAGTTAACCTTGAATACATATATTGAACCGACATCAACCATAGAAAAATCCAAGTATTTAAATCGCACGGATGAGGCACTCGGAACAATTTGCAGTGTTATTTCTCCTTATCTCCTTTTTCATATATCTTCCTGTAAGACTCTCAATGAAGCCTGGACCACCTTGGAAGGGCTCTTTAGAAAACATGATGAGATGAGAGGACACATGCTGGAGGTGGCGTTGCTCACATTGGATCCAAAAAGATTCGATAATATCCAAGATTTCTTTACAAAATTCAAGGATTTACTGTCGCAACGCAAAGCTTGCAGGGTTGATAAATAGAAGGAGGAGAAACAAATGGTTATCACCATTCTCTCCAAGATTGGTCTTGAATTATCTGTATTCGTATCCACATTCCATTCTTTCTGATTTGCCTCATGAGCCCCCTGGAAGATGCCTTCTCTTGAGGATTTTATCGAAGACCTGACACAAGAGCAAACCAAGCTCATCAACATGGGAAAAATCAAAGGCCCAAAGGCGCATGCACTCACTGTGCAAGATGGAAGCCAAAAATATCATAAATATAAAGATAAATATAAAACATGAAACCTTTCACTGATGCCTCTGAATCCAAAGGAGAAAAGGGAAGAAAAAGGAGAGAAATGCATGTACTATCACAAAGGATTCCATTCAGAATCTGCATGCATGCAAAAAAAAAATAGATCTGATGTCTCAAATACTTCAGCAAAACAACCTTGGAGATCACATCCCCGAGGGTGCCAAGAATAAGAAGCCAGAAGATCTGAATTCCAGAAAGGCAATTCTATCCATGCCTTGATTGCAATCAACTCCTCTCCCGATGCTTGGATCGTAGATTCAGGAGAATGACATCACATGCTTTCCTCAGAAGTAGTCTATTATTCATTGGATGCATGCAAAGGTCCTCCTATTATGATGGGGGACAACTCTTCTGTCGAAATCACTGACAAAGGAAGGATTGAACTCACCAATGGAAGCTTCAAGAATGTGTTGCATGTTCCCAAGCTTTTTGTCAACCTTCTCTCCATGTATCAAATGATGAATTATGGCATCAAAAAGAAATTCATATTCACAAAAAATTATGTGGACATATAAAACATGCAAACCAACTCCAGGGTTGCTACTGGTGAGGTAAATCATTAGTCTAGATTGTATACTTTTTCTGAATTCATTGAACCTGATTCTTCTTTACTTCTTACTCATGCTGATGAAAGTAGTAGGATATGGCAAGAAAGGTTTGGACATTTGAATTTCATATACATGCAACATATTAGCAAGAAAAAATTGGTTGATGGTCTACCAGACATCCATTTCTCTAAGGGAGTATGTGAGAGATGTGTTCTCAGAAAACACCCTCAAGAGAAATTAGACAAAGGAAAGTTTCAGCGAGCTTCAGCACCTTTAGATCTGATCCACGGTGACCTTATGGGTCCTTTTATGCATTCATCCATCAACAAAACAAGGTTTGTTATCATTTTTGTTGATGATTTCTCACGTTTTACATGGATCTACTTTCTTAGGAAAAAATCTGAGGTCTTTCAACACCTCAAAGATTTCAAAGCCTTGGTTGAGGCATAGTCCAGAAAGAAGATCAAAGTTCTCTGAACTAATAATGGGGGAGAGTATGTAAATCATGAGATCCATATTTTCCATGAGGCATGGATTTAGTTGCAGCACACAGTTCCCTATACTCCGCTGCAAAATGGAGTTGTTGAGTGGAAAAACAGATCTCTAAAAGAGATGGCATCTTGCATGTTGCATGCAAAGTCATTACCACAGAGACTATGGGCTGAAGAACTTAATTGTGCAACATACATCCAAAATAGATATTTCAAGGATAAGACCCCCTATGAGGCTTGGAGCGGCCTCAAACCGTAAGTGACCCACTTTTGTGTTTTTGGTTCATGTGCATGATCCAGGATTCCCTCTGAAAAGAGGAAGGCACTTGATCCATAGAGCACTGAGTGAATTTTTGTTGGATACCCGGATGGTGTGAAGGGATATTCACTTATTGATCTTTCCTTGGACCAACTCATCATTGAGCATAATGTCAAATTAGAGGAAAGTGTTGCACATTTACCTCAACAACCACATGTAGACACCTTCACTCTTCCACCTATCTGAGATGATGAGCATGCACATGTTGACTCTTCTTCAGACAATATTTATGATTCAGATGACTTAGATGATTCATATTCAGATTTAGTATAGTCAGACGCAGAGTCATAGCATCTAGATGCAGTTGCATAACTAGAGAAGAGGCCCAAGTGGGCATAGACTACTCTTTAGGATGCAAGGGATCTCATTGGTGATCCAGCCGATACTAGGAGAATTCGATCTAATTTCGAGGAGCCTCTTGTTGCACTCAATTCCACTGAACAATTTCCCTCCAGGCATCTTTTCTAGATTCAGTCTTCATATCCATAGTCTTATAATGAGGCTATTGGAAATCCTTTTTTGGAATCCGCCATGTAGGAGCAGTAAAAATCCCTCCTCGAGAACCAGAATTGGGATCTAGTTGCCCTTCCTTCTAGGAGGAAACTTATCAGATGCAAATGGATCTACAGGACCAAGAGCGTGGTGGATGGATAGATCAGCAAATACAAATCTAGGCTTGTCGCCAAAGGCTTTCAATAGGTTCATGGTATTGACTATGATGAGACCTTCGCTCCAGTAATGAATATGGACTCCATACGATTGGCACTTTCCATTGTAGCAGTCAAGGGATGGGAAGTCCATGAGATGGACGTGAATAATTCATTTCTTAATGGTGATCTCTCTAAGGAGATCTATATGGAACAGCCCCAGGGATTTATGATGAACTCATCTTTGGTCTATCGACTGAAGAAGTTACTTTATGGCCTCAAGCAGGCTCCAAGGCCATGGTATGCCAATATGGACTCCTACTTGTTGTCACCAAACTTTGTATGTTATAAATCAGGCCCGAATGTCTACATGCTCAGGACGGTTGATTCACTTCTACTTTTAGTTTTGAATGTCGATGATTTGTTGATCACCGGTTGCTCGACTTCAGCGATTGTTGCAGTCAAGAGGATTCTACATGACAGGTTTTTGATGATATACATGGGTCCTCTAGACTTCTTCCTTGAACTTGATATCATTCAGGATGCATTAGGCATCAAACCGTCTCAAGCCAAGTATGCACGAGATCCCCTTGAGAGATTTCACATGACATATTGCATGTATGCTCCGACTCCTTTCCTATCAAGAGTCAAACTTGAGGATGGTGGGGAGACTCCATTGGTTGACAACACATTGTACAAATAGCTAGTGCGGAGCTTGTTGTATCTCACACACTCTAGACCAGACCTCTCATATGCAGTTCGCGTAGTTTCTAGGTTCATGCAGGAGTCACATGAGCTACATTGGAAAGATGCAAAGCGTATCCTTCGATACGTTCACAGCACCATCACCTTTGGGATTCATTATGTAGCAGAATCTACATTATGTATCATCATGTTTACTAATTCTAAATGGGCTAGAGATAGCATTGATCACAATTCCACATCTGGTTACTCACTCAGTCTTGGTTTCGGGCCTATCTGTTGGTCGAGCAAGAAGCAAGTTGTCATTTATCTATCTTCAATTGAGCTAGAGTACAAAGGGGTAGTTAACATAACAATCCAGTATATGTGGCTACAACATTTTCTCATTGAGTTGGGAATTCAGTTTCATCAGTCAATCGTCATATGGTGTGACAACCAGAGCACTCTGAAGTTCTGTAGAGATCCATTTCAGAGGCAGCAGATGAAGCACATTGAGATCCACATGCACTACATCTAGGACTTAGTACACGAGGGGATCATCGACTTACAGTTATGTCCTTAAGCAGAACAGACAGTAGACATCTTCACCAAGACCTTCACTAAGTAGAAGTTCCATTCTCTGCGAAGTCATCTTGGAGTGAAGGACACGGTTTCCTAGCAACTATAGTTTTTTTTTTTTTTTNGCTAGAGATAGCATTGATCACAATTCCACATCTGGTTACTCACTCAGTCTTGGTTTCGGGCCTATCTGTTGGTCGAGCAAGAAGCAAGTTGTCATTTATCTATCTTCAATTGAGCCAGAGTACAAAGGGGTAGTTAACATAACAATCCAGCCTATGTGGCTACAACATTTTATCATTGAGTTGGGAATTCAGTTTCATCAGCCAATCGTCATATGGTGTGACAACCAGAGCACTCTGAAGTTCTGTAGAGATCCATTTCAGAGGCAGCAGATGAAGCACATTGAGATCCACATGCACTACATCTAGGAATTAGTACACGAGGGGATCATCGACTTACAGTTATGTCCTTCAGCAGAACAGACAGTATACATCTTCACCAAGACCTTCACTAAGTAGAAGTTCCATTCTCTGCGAAGTCATCTTGGAGTGAAGGACACGGTTTCCTAGAAACTATAGTTTTTTGTTTTTTTTTACATACATTATACCTTGAGGGGGGGGGGTTTCCCATGAGGTTTTCCCTCTTTCCTCACTTTCTTTTCAGTGTATATTTTGTATTTGGGTACCTAACATGGCCTCATTTCTAGGACCCATTCTTTATTTTCACCATAGTGATGTTCAGGGGGGGGTGTTGGAGAAGTAAGAAAAACCTCATACCTGTAAAATATTGTGTAAGGAGAAATGACCAAGTTTTATACCTCCTCCATGACCGAGCAAGGTGGAGCAGAAAAAACTAACAGAGCACAATGCAAATGACTAGGGTGGTGGGCTCGAGGTGAGTAAGAGTGGCGTGCATTTACTGCACGTCGATTTTCCCTTGGAATTCATTCATGGCTAGTATGATCCAAGTGCACTATACATCTCACATTCCATTAGCATCCCCATTTATTAATGCAAACCCATTATCTAAAACTTTGCATACACTCCAATTTAAAAATGTGTCAACCTTTGCCACCATCCCATTTAACATATGACTATCTGCTAGGAATAAAACTAATATTTCCATCAAAACAATGTCCACCACAATTTTAGCAAGAATTGGTGTGGTCACCCATATACAATATAGTCCATATAAAATTAAAATCAAACTGAATTGTTATTCCTTCAACCATTAAAGAAGCATATCACATTTTGTGAGAGGTAGTCAAGACCACATTCCTTCCTATTTTAACCATCTTTCCTAGAATTTCTTATCATAAGCATTTTAACCACGATTTGAAGTGAATAAGCAATAGAATATGTGTCGCAACCAACACATAGGAAACAAAATATAAGTGTCCCTTCTTCATCATAGTGTCATAAGTCAAACAAGGGGTCCCAACTACTAGTATATTATTAATATAATTAAATAATAAAGCTTGGCAATAATTTGCGAGCATGGTATCCAACGTTGCGCTTTTAAGCGTCAACAAACTGTTGTGTGTACTTCTTGAACCCAAAAGACATATGTTAATTTTGAATTCATCGGAATGGTTCTATCCATTTCATGTACTCTCCTATTATTTCTTTCGTCAACTCCATTTTGTTGAGGTGTCCTGGTTGTCGATAACTACCTTTTTTTTCCATGCTCACTGCAGAAGTCCATAAACTCCTTTGATGTAAATTATCCTCCGTTGTATGATCTTAAACACTTGATTTGCAAATTTGTTTCAGTTTCAACCATTTCCTTGCATATATTGAAGTTTTCAACTGCTTTTGACTTCTTCCTGAGAAAAAAGACTACAGTCATTCTTGTATAATCATCAACCAGTAGCATAAATTACTTCTCACCTTTCAATCTTTTTTTTCTAGTCAGTCCAACTAGATCAATATGCACAATTTCAAGCAGCTTTGTTGCGGAGTACTCCTTTGACTTGAACTTTGTCTTGGTTTGTTTTCCATGTATACAATGCTTGCATAGAATGTTTTTTGGCTTCAAGATCTCAAACATTTATCTTACTGCTTCCTTTCTGTTGACTTTGACAAGATTATCAAAATTTATGTGACCCATTCTTCTGTGCCAGAGCCAACTATCATCATCATTTCCTAAACAACATCTTTTCTTTCCTATTTCATTTAGAACATATATGTTGCTTGGAGTTATTACAAGTGTAGCTACCAACTTGCTTGATTCGGATTTCCTTATATCGCACTTCTTTGAATCAAACACAAGTCTATGTCCTTGATCACGCATTTAACTTACACTTAATAGATTGTGTTTCATGTCTTCGACTAGTAAAACATTTTTTATCATGGAATCCTCACTTTCGAGCTTGATTGTACCCTTTCCAATAATCCTAACTGAGTTTTCATTTCCAAATGAAACTGATCCATCTCTTTACTTCTTGAATGTCAGAAACTTATCTTTATCACCAGTGATATGCTTGGAGCGTCCACTATCAATATACCATCCATGTTTCTTGT
>JZKD02S1332458.1:0-11738 GCA_000966675.3 Picea glauca | reverse complement strand
GTGCCACAAAAACTCAACAAAGTAAAAGAGAGAGTCTAGTACTTACAACAACATAAATAATAACTTCAGGGGAAGCTAAAGCACACTCCCCACATAGAGGAAGGGGAGTTGCAACAACATATACATATTGTTTTTGTAGAAGAGGCACTAAGACAGGGGCAAGCACATAGAACATATTTCTCGAGGGTGGTCGAATACAGCGTCAAGCTTTGGACACACCTATAGGATGCCCCTAAAACCAAGACAATTAACGATCAGATTCATGTAACCGGGACCCAGATCAAACATAATAAGTAGGAATTTCCCTCCTTACCACCAATAGAAAGACAAGAGGCCATGACAAAGATTTCCAACCAACTTCAAGAGAATGTGTTTTCCCGCACTTAACAACAAAATCTTTCAGGTAGCATACTTGACGCGGTTGAGAAGGCTCAGTTGCACCATTACAAACTGGAAAATGCAAAAGCAAAGGCAGCCCTAATCCTCCAATTTAGGGAGCAGATCAAACTTACCAAGAAGACAGTCATACCAGGTCACTTTAAGGATTTTTACGACAAGATAAAGACCTTGAAAGGTATTTTTTACGAGATATATGGTGAATTGAAAGAGTTCATTGCAGACCTCATTAAATTAGTGCCATCAACCTCCTCTATCATGTGTTAAATAACATCGTTGGCTCGAGGACAAGCCAACTAATAGTGTTGGGGGCTTGTTGGAACCTAAGGTTTTGCAGATACTGCACACACATCACAAGTCAGCACTGCGTGCATGCCCAGGAATATGCATTGTGCGTCGCCAAGTTTAACATCTGTGCCAGCTAAGGATTTACTATGTGCACCAACCCATGTTGTATTGTGCATAGTAACTTAAAGAGATCGCATGCAGGTTGGATCCTCAAAGATATTTAGTAATCATTGTAACTATTTTTGTAACAGTCTGACTAGTCATAATCGAGGTTGTCGATGAGATGGCAAGTTCGTTATGGTTTCCATGCTCAGCAGAAGATATGGGGGGGTGCATGCATATATGTAAGGGTTGGGTTTTTGTTAACTAGGAGATCATTATCTATTAGCGAGGAGAGAGTTAGAGCTCAAGTTTTAGTTTGGAATCAGTTATAGTGTTTAGATATGCGATGTGTGTGAATATGAGAAAGAAAGGAGATATGAGCACATTGCTCATCTCTATTTTGACTGTTAATGCAACTTGAGCATGCTTTGACCTTTGTGTATGAGAATGTATTTGAATGCATTTAAGTTTAATGAATAAAGTTTAAATCACGTTTATCTCTGCTTTTGATGAGTTATGGTATGAATGTATATCGATGTGTTCTATGAGATTTCGTGCAATAATCTTGTAAAAGTTATGAATGAATGAATGACTAGTTGATAACGGTTTCTTGTATGTTTCGTTCCTTCACACCCAGGACAAGACCTATGGCCTTTGTGATTCTCATGGTGTCTTGGGTGAGACCCAACCTCTTGTTTTTCATGGTGTCGGTTTGAGCTTCTGCCCAAATTGCTTATGAAGAGAAATTTGTCCACAAACAGTCTATGAGAAATACGGATCTGGGATCTGAAGTTATAGCAACATCCAATTATCCACCACCCTGAATCATAATGCTCTCCTTATGTCGAAGATATTTTGTAGAAACTTGAAGTCGTGTGATGGGTCGACACCCTGGACAATGTATGCACCACTGCTTATCTCCACACCCACCAGAGAGATCTCCAAGCATGCAACAAGACTTTGTCCAAATGAATCCATCATTGCAAGCTATGGATGAGGATTGTTGAGGAAACAATGACGCCAGAGGGGTACGAAGGCGTACCATAGCCATTAACACAATGTCAATAAATCCATGTGAAACTGACCAAGAAAGATCAACCATTAAAGAGCACTTGTGCGAGAGTACGCCTGGGCCCGAAAGTGCATGAATTAGATGAATGAAGCTTCCACATGTCTGCATCGCCATCCAGTACATGCTCTGAAATTTGTAACTATCCAACTCCAAACCTCAAACATATGCGCTTTACAGGGCAATGATTAGTCTTTATTGTCTCCTTAGTTGATGGGCCCCTCATCTAGGACAATACTCTTATTTTTCTATCCATCCCGACCCACATTAGGGGATAAATTGATGAGCAACCCAACCATCAATTCATGATGTGCCCAGAGAGTCCCGAGTAGCCAAGTTGGCAAAGGAATTAGCCTCTGTATTATTGTGTCTAAGTACATGAAAATAATGAAGAGTTTGAAACTCCTCTGCCTCCGCCAATGTTGTAACCATGATGCTTTCGAGTTTCATATCTTCCAAGAGGAATCGCTTTTTGAACTGATCAAGAATTACCTCAAAGTCTCCAATGATAATTAGATCTTTAATGCCTTGGCTCTTTGCAAAATTGAGACCTTTATAGAGAGTGTAGGATTCCACCTTGTTATTGGATGCTATGCCCAAACTTTAAGGGAAGGTTGTTCGAATATGCCCCCCTGGGAGAAGATAACCCCACCTGCTCCTGCTACCCCTGTATACTACATAGTTAATTACATCAAATGAATGATATTATTTACATTACAAGCCACATGTCATACAAAAATAATTTTATGAAAATGAATGTAATTGTTTACCCTATGCTACAATTCACATCATTGTTATATGTATATTTAGAGTTTAACCATTGTTATATGTATATGTAATTGTTTACCCAGGTTTCGACTAATCATTTAATACCACAAGAAACTAAGGGGTTCAACTTAAAGGTTACAACTTGAAATTAAAAAATGATCAAGTGTTTCCCTAATTCATAAACCAAAGAGATTGATAGCAGTTGCATGCAATATTTTGAGTCCTTGATTGATATCATTTAATCAAATTTATAAATCCACATAAATAGAAATCATGACATTAACAATTACTAATTTCATAAGCCCATAGAGGTATAGGATAATGCATCCATGTGCAAAAGTATACAAGGATTCAACTGGGTAATATGCATTGATTTATAACCCAATAGGAGTTATAATGGCCATGTATAAGAGTCCATAGCTACATGTACGATCTAAGGGATTTAACTCAAATAGTTTCATCAATTCCTACTACAACCAAATGTAAAAACAATGGCATATTGAATATAAATAAATTGGTTGTCATTGTACCCTACAAGCTCAAGATTTCAATGGCTTTTTATCAATTTACAGTCCAACAAAATGGAGAAACAATGGCGCAAATCTTAAATTACACGAGGGTAGAGCTGTGTTTTTTATTCAAGCTATTAATCAATCTCATTTAAATTTGTATACAATTCTCAAAAATTATGCATGTTCATAATTCCAATATCATTGAATTATAAAGAATACATTAGATTTTAAAATTATGAGTGAAAATAATTCAACATTTTCACATACCTCCTTGTTATCAATTCCTTCACCAATAATTGTGAATTTGAGTTCATTCTCCTCCTTGCGTCAACTTGCCATGGTATTTCTCATTTTGTCAACTTGTTGATTAAATATATGCCCATCGATTGACCACCCTACCAACTCCAATCAGTACTCTTCTTCCCCAAGGATCCCTGAACTGCAACGGGGTTGTATAGAAGGTACCAATCTAGCAAAAAAGAGAAGAGTGAACCTACTAAGCTTGGTAAGAAAATTCCCACTTCATAACACCTTTAATAGACCAAACTCTTCAATAATCATGAATAATGTTGATGTTTGGACAACATCGGGAAAACATTCTTTTAGAATAATAATTAATAATGTACTTATTGATTATTAAATATCATATATAATAAGTAAATGATAATAATAAATAGTTATTTATTATTCAAGGGACACGCCCTTTCATGGATGGTCACCATATGTACCCTATATATATGGAACACTCATCATTGTAATAATATATCGATCATATCTCATATGAAGAAAAACGACATGGTATCAAAGCGGGAATGAGCTTGACTCCTTCACAGGAGGGCCTAGGAAAATGAGAGTAGAGTAAAATGTTGGGAATGTTAAATTTATGGGGTTGTTACAATCTCTATGTACAACATTTTACTTTTTACTTCTACCTAAATTATAGAAAAAAAATTCCATAAATTATGGTGGGCACTAATTTCTAGTAAAAATGTCTAATTACCTAAATATGATGAATGTAATGCATATTTACTTCTACCTATATTTATGCAAAGAATCACATGAATTATGGAGGAACAATTTAACATAGTCAAATACTATGTGGATGGATTATAACCAAATTAATCTTTGGGTAGTTACAAAGGTATTCTCCAACTATTTATAAGAAATAAAATTAAATTAAATTTTTCAAAGAGACATGTCTTTTTTGGATCAATCTAATATTACTATAAAAAGACACTTGAAAGACACAACAATAGACACACATATTTTTTCTCTCTCACATGTGGGATAAGTAATCTAAGGAAGAGACTAAGAAGTTGAAAATTTCCGAGTTACTTAGTGATGTTCTAGTGTTTACTAAAGTAATATCGTATATCATTGAAAGTAATTACCACTTGCAAAAAATTGTGCTTGTTTAATTTAACACTAGAAAATCAACATGGTTAGTCGTATGACATCGAGTATATGATGGATGTGTGTTGGTAGTCGTATGACGAGTATATGATGGATGTGTGTTGGTAGCCGTATGACATCAAGTATATGATGGATGTGTGTTGGTCATAGTAGAAGACATATTATTTGGAGGGTCATTGTATATAGTTGTGCACAAGATAAATTGATCTTCTCTAGGAGATGTTTTTTGTTATTCTTGTGTCTTGTTTCGGAAAGGTCACATGTAATAGCTCTAAGAAGGAGCCATAATGACGGTCTCAAGAGGCAGACATGGAGGGAAAGACCTTCCAACATGATATCAAGTAGAGACATTGCCAGACATGATGCACAGAGACAGGAAGTCTCTAGGAGCAATTTACCTCCCAGGACGAGACCATGCCAGATAGTAGAGACAGTTCCAATGATAATGGATATAGTGATTCAACACCGACTGTAGCACAACTATGGTAGATCTAGTAGAGGAGGAAAACACATTATGAGACTCAGAGGGAGAAGGTGTAGTAGTCACAATACATGAGTCGAACCATGAGATGTTGAGGAAGCAAGCATGGAAGCAGTTTCAGTGTATGTAGAGGCACGCCCAGAGAGGGAGGCAGTACTACATCCAGAGGGAGGGGAGATTGAGTTACCTCCAGAGAAGGAGGAAGAGCTACCTTTAGTGTTAGAGGGAGCAGAGATAGAGGAGGAGTCACCTCTAGCTCCAGAAGGAGTGTTGATGTTTTTCAGCTTCCTTAGACGTTGGTTTCATGAGGGAACCTTGATATATCAAGTATGGTCCAAGATGACTTAGAATGATCAACATTTACCTATGTTTCTGTGGGCAAAGGCATCCATGACAACAGTGTATGTTTATAATAGAAGTCCTCATAAGACTTTGAGGAACATGACGCCCAAGGAGGCCTTCACCAAAGTGAAGCCTAAGGTTGGACACTTCGGGATATTTGGGTGTCCAATATACATTCATGTACCCAAGAAGAAAAGGATCAAGCTAGACCCTTCAGGCAAAAAGGGTACATTTGTGGGGTACAATGAGTCTTCGAAGGCATACCGGATCTACATCTCTGGTTAGAGACAGATTGAGGTGAGTAGAGATGTTACCTTTGAGGAGAAGGTATCCTTTAAGAGATCTAGAGGATATCACATGGAGACTGATCAAATTGATCCAATTGATCCCATTGATCATGTAGCTCCAGTTGATGTTCCCAAAGATATTGCAATAGGTCAAAAGAGACCTACATGGGCTCATCAGACTCTGTAAGAGGAAGAAGGATATGCAACTCCTCATGGTACCTTTCGAGTGAGAAAGATACCTCAAAGATATTCATGTTATGCCGCAACTATGAGCCACATCATTCATTTTGAGCCTTTTTGTTATGAGGAGGCAACTAGTCATCCCGTATGGAGAGATGTCATGATGGAGGAGTATCAATCCACCATGAAGAATGATGTGTGGGATATTGTTCCAAGACCTGAAGGGAAGTCTGTAGTGACTTTCAAATGGATCTACAAGATCAAACACACAGTTGACGGGAGCATCGAGAGGCACAAAATGAGATTTATTGTTGGAGGATTCTCTGAGGTGGAGGGAATAGATTATGAGGAGACATTTGCTCCTATTTCTCGATACACTTCTATTTGGATGATTATTTCCCCTGCAACATCCATGGGTTGGAGAGTACATCAGATGAATGTAAAGACAACCTTTCTCAATGGAGAGATTGAGGAAGAAGTATACATCGAGCAACCAGATGGTTTTGTGATACATGAGAATGAGTCTCATGTGTGCAGGTTGAAGAAGGCCTTGTATGGACTCAAGTAGCCACCTCGAGCTTGGTATGTGAGGATTGATGGACACCTGATGATTTTTGGGCTTCAACAAAAGTGTTGTCGATCCTAGCATGTACTACAAGATTGTTAATGGTGAGTCCCTAATTTTTGTCCTCTACGTTGATGATTTATTCCTCACCAGTACAGAGAGCCTTATTGTTGAATGTAAGTATGTGTTGGTATATAAGTTTGACATGAAGGACCTTAGTATGATGCACTATTTCTTAGGACTAGAGGTGTGGCAGAGAACTGATGAGATCTTCCTGAGTCGGGGGAAGTACACAGTTGAGATATTGAAGAAGTTTGGGATGTTGAACTTGAAGTCTGTGGCTACACCAATGGTGAAAAATCTGAAGAAACTAAGTGTGTCTTCTTTCGATTCTGACGAAATTGATCCAACTATGCACAGAAAGATGATTGGATCATTGATGTATCTGGTTAACACCAGACCAAATATTTGTTATGCAGTGAGTGCACTTAGCCAGTTGATGAGTCAACTGAGATAAATACATTGGATTACTATGAAGTATGTGTTGAGATACCTGCAAGGCACGATTAGACATGGTCTGAGATATACTTCCAGTATTGATATGATATGGTAGGAATATATTGACTCTGATTGGGCAGGGAGCACAGTGAACAGAAAGAGCACCTTCGAGTGTTGCTTCACTTTGGGATCTTCCATGATTTCTTGGTGTAGCAGGAAACAGACTTATGTGGCTTTGAGAACAGTAGAATTAAAGTACATGCATTAAGTATGTCAGTCCATGAAGCAGTGTGGCTTCGCAATCTCCTTGCAGATTTATCCAAACATGTTGTGGATTCCACCATTATTCATTATGGTAACCAAAGTTGTGTGAAGATCTCAGAGAATCTAGTGTTTCATGACAAATCGAACCACATTGAGATCAAGTACCATTACATATGAGACATGGTGCAGAGGAAGGAAGTATTGGTGTAGTACCTTCCTACAGATGAGCAGGTTGTTGATGTTCTTACCAAACCAGGATGAAGTTTTTCATGATAGACTTGGCGTGGCAGAGAATGCCTCCCTCGCTGAGAGGGAGTGTTGATGTTTTCAACTTCTTGAGACAATCTCCAGATTGTACTCCTCTGTGACTGAGTTGAGTTGACTTGTGATGACACTTATCCAAGAAGGGATAAGTGTGTTTGGGCTTATAGCCCAACATCCCTTGTGGAGAGCACATGAGGACATGTCAAGGGAGTTGAACTTGACGTCGCACACTATGGGGAGTTGACCCTAGTGTTTCTAGAGGTAGTAGCCTCTATAAGTCCACATGGGAGTGTCATGCGTGACAAACTTTCTCCAGATCGAACTCATCTATGAATTGAGTTGAGTTGATCCATGAGGACACTTATCCGAGAAGGGATAAGTGTGTTTGGGCTTATAGCCTAATGTCCCTTGTGGAGAGCACATGAGGACACATCCCTTATGGAGAGCACATGAGGACATGTCAAGGGAGTTGACCTTGACGTCACACACTATGGGGAGTTTACCCTAAGTGTTCCTAGAGGGAATAGCCTCTAGAAGTCCACATGGCAGTGCCATGTGTGAATTTTTTTTTTCTATTGTGGTGGTTGTGTACCACTGGTGAAGACTGTGTGTCTCTAGACAGTAGTTGTGTACTTATGGGAAGATACCTCCCTAGCTAAGAGGGAGTGTTGATGTTTCAGCATCAGACAGACCTTCTCCTAGATTGGGATGCAGACCAAGGGAGATAGGATACATTTATCATAAAGGTGGACTTGTGGTAAATGGGCCCAGACATAGTCCTTCCTTGATCACGACAAGGAATAATATGGACTCGAGGTGCTTCAAGTGCTTTCCACGTGTCGGCTAGCATCAGACTGGCATTCACTCATAGGTGTGTACCTATGGTGAAAGATCTTGATTTGGTCTTTGTTCTAGTCATGGTGATTTGATAAGGAATGATAAATACTCAAGATGTTATATGTTATTACATGTGGACCCAGAGTGAGCCTGATCTTAGAGAGAGTTAATTGGCTCAGAGGGAGAGTTGCAGAAGGAGTTTATCCTCGGTTCAAGTGGGAGAGAGACGTCTCCCAAGACTGACATACAAGTTTCATGAGTCTAGGGTGAAGTTTGTATACTTCAAAGACAAGCTTTGAATGATCTAGAATGTCTCCCTCGTTGAGAGGGAGTGTTGTTGTTTGGACAACATCGGGAAAACATTCTCTTAGAATAATAATTAATAATATAATTATTGATTATTAAATATCATATATAATAAGTAAATGATAATAATAAATAGTTAATTTATTATTCAAGGGATGCATCCTTTCATGGATGGTCACCAAATGTTCCCTATATATATGGAACACTCATCATTGTAATAATATATCGAACATATCTCATATGAAGAAAAACAACAAATAGAAGGTTAAGTAGCATGACAACCATCCAACATTAGGGTGCAATAAGTGTTTCCATCTTAGCTGAAGAATTCCTTTTATAGGTTTTGTGGCTCAAGCCACTTGACCATCTCATGCAAAAATATGATTTACTAAATTAATAATTACCTATTATTCACCCACCCATGTGTCACTCACGTGCACAAGTGCACATGTAATTACTTATTTAAAAATATAAAATAATGAATTATCATCACCCAACTCCAACATTTCCTATTTTTACTCTTCGATGTCCCCTTGGTCTCCTCCTCGATTTCTATTTGAGTGGGTGCACATGTAGTTTCTACTTTAGTTATTTATTAATCCTCTCTACCTTCTCCCAATCCATTATTCCTTTCCCGCGTTTATATTTGAATTTGAATTCCTTGTTCCTCTTTCTTCTCCTTGATTTATGGGTGCACTAGTAAAAGTATTTTGTTAACTAAAATTACTTTATTTTCTTTTCATGCACATTCTAATTGTATTTATTTTCTTAATGACTTGTGATTAACTAATCAATTTCTCTTTGTTATGAGAGACCCAATGATATATATGCTCAATCATACTACTATCTATTTAATTTTTTTTCTTTATGTTACAATGCATAAATATATGCCCATTCTTCTCATATTTAAATAAAATGCACATGCTTAGGCAATCATCTTTTATATGATTTAATCAATCTTATTTCAGTGTACACTTGATAATTTATAACCAATACCAACACTGCCATGCTTCTTCATTCTCTTCAAGAGTCACCTTTCAATAAGTACCAAGGGTGCCATGTTTACACATACCCTTCAAGCATCCAACCTTCTTAGTCGGGGGAATGGTGCAATTGTGGAGACTTTGTTAACTCAACCTTTGTTGCCCTTATTGAAAAACTAATGGTCACCGAGGAATAATGATCTCTTCTTATTGCACGACCCTCAACTAAACCTTGTGAGTGACTGAATTTGCAACATACCCTCACAACAATATGCAACCTCTAAGTAAAAGTACCACTAGATTTTCAACCCAGGTCATGGAACATGAGTGCTAGTAGGTGGAAACATAAAGGTTACTCCTCTTCTCCTGATGGTACCCTATACAGTTCCACACAACCCCATTACCCATATGTGGACCAATTGGCAAGCACGTTCCATGTGCCTGCACACACTATAATCAACACATCAAATAGTTCCATAATCAAAATCAAAGAATGACATCAACCATTTAACATATTATAATACCCTGACTTAATTCAACATCAAATATAATGTTGATGCAATCCCACATCATTATACACCTGCAATTTCCTATCATACTAGGCAAACCATCAATAACATCTGCAAGTTAATGTATCCAACATTTTTCATTTCAAAGTGTCATAATCATATGAATCAACAATGTCATTTACATCATATCAATTTATTTTTTATCCATCCACATTATCATAAAAACATTTAAATTAACCCATTCCAAATCATCACTTAAATTCAATCAAATAATTAAAAAGTTTGAATTTCATCATCAAATTACAAGTCCATAAACTAGGTCATTTATAAATAAATGCCCTTAAATAATAAGATCTAGTATGCCCGACTAGTAGAAACAAGTGGGGCACTACGTACACCACCTCTTTAGGAAAATTCATCCTGAAATTCTAGAATAAATATGGAAATTACTGACACAATTTCATTGCATCCTCCCAAGTAGTGGAATCGGGACCATAGCTTTCCCACTGGACCTCTACCTAATCTACCAAGAGACATCGAAGCTATCGAGTGTGGTAGTCGAAAATGTGGATGGGTTTGACCATCAAAGCCCCCTCATTTGACATCTGCAAATAGCTCAAATCAATCACACGAGAAGGATCTAAAATATAACGACATAACACAAATACATACTAAGCATCATGCATATGATCTAATGATGAGGGGAGTGCAAGATGAGAAGCAATCGGTCCCTTTCTTTTAAGAATTTCAAAAAAATATCGTGGTGACAACTTAGCTCCTTTTCCAAAATTAATTGATCTCTTTTGTGGTCTCACCTACAATAATACTTTGTCCCCAACTTTGTAACTTCTATCAACTCTATGCATATCCACATAACTCTTCTCTCAATCTCGTGTTTTTTTCAACCTTCCCTTAATCATCTTCATTTTTTCTTCCATTTCTTGGATTACTTCTAGTCCAGCTAGGACTCTATCATCTATCCTATCCCAACTAAGAGGTGTCCTAGACAGTCTACCAAATAAAAAATCGAATGGGGCCATCTAGAATGAACTTTGATAACTATTATTATATGCAAAATCAACAAGAGGTAAAAATTATTTCCAATGTTTTTGTTGATCCATTACATACATTCATAACATGTCTTCTACTATCTGATTTATTCTTTCGGTCTATCCATCAACCTTTCGATGGTATGTTGCACTAAAATTAAGTTACATTCCCAATGCTTCTCATAAACTTGTCCAAAATCTTCCTATAAGTATTGATCCTCTGTCTGAGATTATCTTCTTTAGAATTCAATGCAATCTTATTATCTCGTTGATGAACACTCTTGCAATCTTCGGTGCTTGATAAGTGGTCTTTACAGGGATAAAATGTGCACTTTTGGTCAAAGTGCCTACTACCATAAATATATAATCATGTATCCTTGACATCATAGGTAATCCAACAATTAAATTCATTGAAATAACTTTCCATTTTGATTTATGTATCACATGTGGCTACAACAATCCTACTGGGTGCCGATGTTCAACCTTCACTTGTTGACACTCAAGGCATAGAGCTGCAAAATTAACTATGTCCTTCTTCACTCCATTCCAAAAGAATAATGGTTTTAGGTATGCATTCATCTTCTTGACTCCTGGATGAGCCATATAAACTGCGCAATGAACTTCT
>JZKD02S1332447.1:0-11738 GCA_000966675.3 Picea glauca | reverse complement strand
TCTTTAGATTCTACATGAGTGGATTCAATACTATGGAATCATAGGCTTGGACACATGAGTGAGAAGGGGATGAATATACTTCAGAAAAAAAATTGTTTTGATATCTTAAACAAATTGATTTGGATTTCTCTGAGCACCGTGTTTATGGAAAACAAAAGACAGTCAGATTTCTCAGAGTCAGAAAAGAAAAGAAGAGTGAAAGGTTAGAGATTGTGCATACATATGTATGTTGACCAGCTCATGTATCATCTCTTGGCGGATTTTAATATTATGTTACTTTTATTGATGATGCAACTAGAAAAACTTGGGTTTATTGCATTCGACAAAAATCTGATGTTTGTTTATACTTTTAAGAAATAGAAAGATTTGGTTGAGAATGAGATAGGAAAAAGGTTGAAGTGTCTTAGATCAGACAATGGAGGTGAATATTGCAGCAAGGAGTTTGATGATTACTATTCATACCATGTGATTCGTAGAGAGAAAATAGTTCTAGGAACACCATAAGAAAATGGTGTGTCATAAAGGATGAACATGACAATCATGGAGCATGCAGGGAGTATGAGATTGCATGTTGGGTTTCCCTTATAGCTATGGACATATGTTTTAGATATTTTTTTTTAATTAATAAACATACGATATTCAAGCTCTTTGGATGGTGTAATTTCATAGGAGGCATGGACAGGTAAAAAGGTAAACTATTCTTTTTACAAGACTTTTGGTTGAGAAGCATTTGTCCATATTTATAAAGAAAATAAAACTAAGCTTGGGGAAAAATCCAAGAAGTGTACCTTCATTGGATACGGTGTTAATGATTTTGGTTATCGCTTATGGGATTATGGAAATTGAAAAATCATTAGGATTAGAGATGTCATATTCAATGAGAAGTTCATGTACAAACATCAATTGCAGGGAAAGAAACAAGAAAAAGAAACACTGGAATACACAGTCCTTGATGAGATCACTGAAAAAGAAATTCCAAAGTTACTAGAAAATCAAAATGTACAACAATAGGAGAAACATGTACCTCAAACTTCTGCATGTGTTATTAGAATATATACCAGATTAAGTAGACCGCCTGAACAATACTCTCCTTCATTGTATTATTTATTTTTGACTGATTCTGGTGAACTAGAAAGTTACGAGGAGGCAATGCAGGTAGAAACTAAAAAGAAGTGGGAGAAAGGCATGAAAGAGGAAATGGGATCCTTGGTAAATAAATAGACTTGGGACTTGGTTTAGTTGCATGTAGGAAAATGACCATTCCATAATAAATGGGTTTACATGTTAAAGGAATAAGATGGAGGAAAAAAGCAGTACAAGGATAGACTTGTTATAAAGGGGTCTGTACAAAAGAAAGGAACATATTTTGATGAAATATTTTCTCCTATTGTTAAGATGACTTCAATTAGGAATATATTGAGTCTTGTCGTAGTATAAGATTTGCATCTTGAACAATTAAATGTGAAAACAACTTTTATCCATGGGGGTTTGGAGGAAGATATTTATATGTAGCAGCCACATGGGTATGGGGTCGAAGGAAAGGAGAATTTGGTATGCAGTTGAAGAAGAAATTGTATTTCCTAATTGTTATAACCCTAATTTGAACCATACATTCTTACCTGGAATCAGGCCATCTCAGATTACTGCTTTGCTAAAACACTACTGAACAACTCTTCTAAAAACTCCATTTTTAAAAGTCCACACTAGCTAACCCACTACAACCCGCGTGGATCTACAGTGTCCATGCTAGCTAGCCCACTACAACCCACGTGGACCTTCAGAAGCATGAAAAAAGGAAAGTTGTCGACGAAACACACAACTTTGGGTGAGTTAACTAAATCTTTCAGCCATGCATGGCTGAGGGTTTGCCCAAATACCTAGCTTCTTCTAGCCTATAAAAGAAGGGTTAGGGGTCCTATTTGGAGGAGGAGAATAAGAGTAAAGAAACTCTGCCCAATTGAACATTCCCATTGTCCCAACCCTTTAGCCATCCTTGTGCAAGAAGAGATACAAAGCAAATAAGTTGGAAGACATTTGAAGAGGAGCCCAGGATCAGGTTCGCAGAGCAGTGGCCAGTCTCAACATTGTAAGTTGATTCATTAAATTTAATATTAAAAAAATTATTTTCCCGTCCCGCTATATGAGTTCTTCATCATTTAGTAAATATATGTTTGAATCTCTAACCCATTAGTCTGTAGGTAAAATGCATGTGTATTTTGTTGCTTGTTTGGTATGTAGGTCAGCTTTGGGAGGAGAGCTGCTAACAAGCAATCAAGTGTGAAGAAGGATCGACATCGAACACCCAGAACAAGGTATGTTGGTCTAACCATGTATTTGCTGAAAAGATGCGGGGATTAGGTCTGGGATGAAGGTAGAAAGTAGGTTTCTTTTGGTCATATCTGCATGCATAATATAACCCTATTTGCTAGTCCGTAGAATAACAAGAAATAATCCAAACCATTCACCAAAATATTGAACACAAGAAATAAAGACAAAACCCTTGAGGTAGGGTAACACCATGTATTATTCCTTAAGGAAGGAATGCACTCCTCAAGCAATCCTTGCTTGTACCATCAAAATATTCTTCACTATGCTTCATTACATTGCTTACACTTCTTTATATATCTCTCTCTATCTCCTAGGAACCTTCTAGAGAGCCTTCTCTCATTTATTACATCTAGCTACCATAGTGGGTCTTTATTAATATAGTGGACCTAGTTCATATTACATTGAATGGCCACCTTATCATATATTAAATGACTTCCACTAATAATACATAACCACATTCCAATTGGGTACCTCCCTAGGTACCCCATATTACCTCCCTAGGTATACCCCATAGTGAAGAATATTTTTATGGTACAAGCAAGGATTGCTTGAGGAGTGCATTCCTTCCTTAAGGAATAATACATGGTGTTACCCTACCTTAAGGGTTTTGTCTCTATTTCTTGTGTTCAATATTTTGGTGAATGGTTTGGATTATTCTTGTTGAAATTCTTGGTTATTTTGAGATTTATCTTTAGATCTGGTATAGGTACTTAACAATTTCATACTGAAATAATAGTAAACATAGATATGCAACATATACAGGGAAATACCCATAAACATATCGACAATTATAATCACATATAAGATAAACCATAACATAAGCACGTAAATAAAAATGCAACATATAATTTTATCATATGATTGGTACTTATCTTGGAAAGATTGTTACCAACTGCGTACAGACTATCCATGAACCTCCCAGCCTTAGACTACACTGTTCATCACTCTCAACAGTGTGTCACCTTTGATATGGGACTGAACTACACTTGGGTAAAGGGGTTCCTAACTAGGCTAAGGTTCATAGCCAATAGGGAAGACTCTGTCTCAGGTGCTCACTCAACAAACAACCTAGAACCTCTCATTCCCCACATGCATGTCCCACCCAAGGAAGTGTGCCCCTTCTCTACTCAACAGTCCCTTGGCTGCCCCACTTCCCTTCNCAAGTGGTGGATAAAGGCATAAGGATAGATAATATTGTATATGTGTTGAAAGAAGATAGAGAAGAGTGTCATTTAAGAAAACATGATGAAATATGGTTATGGCATAGGAGACTTGGACATTTAAACCTTGACCACTTAATCAAGCTCAAAAATATTGAGGCAGTAAAGATCTTCCAAGAATATCAAAGCCACAAGATTATGTGTGTAAACCCCACCAAGTAGTAAAGATAACTAGGACACGGTTTAAATCCAAGAGATATACTTCAACAGAGAAACCACTCCAATTAGTTCATATGTATTTATGTGGACCTTCAAGACAGGAAGGCACAGAGAAGGAAAACTACTTCATGTTGATCATTGATGATTACTCCAGAATCACTTGGGTTTGTTTTCTCAAAGAAAAAGATGAATCATTTGAAAAATTTAAAATATTTAAGGCCTTAACTGAGAATCAAATAGGCAACAGGTTAAAGGCAGTAAGATCAAACAAAGGAAGATAATTTATGTCAAGTGATTTCAAGGAATTCTGTGATAAACATGGGATCAAGAGAGAATACACAATCCCAGGAACTCCACAACAAAATGGAGTAGTTGAGAGGCAAAAAAAAAAAGTTCATTAAATGGCCAAGTCAATGTTGATTGAGAAGAACATTGGTAAAACCTACTGGGTAGAAACAATACACACCAAAGTCCATATTCTTAACAAAGCCCACCTCATACCACACGGTGACAAGACACCTTATGAACTATGGTATGGATGACCTGGTTCAATCAAACACTTCAAATTCTTTGGGAGTAAGGGCTACATAGAGAATAACAATGAAAACCTTGGCAGGTATGATGACAAGGCTGATGAAGGTATCTTCTTAGGATATGCTACCAATAGTAAAGGATATAGATGATTTAATAAAAGATTGTATAAATTAGTTGATTGCATTGATTTAAAGGTTTATGAAGGAGTCCCAGTAAGAGAGGTGAGAAATATTGAGTCTTCTACAAAGCACACAACTGACGCTGAAGATGAACATTCCAGGAATCCGAAAAAGAAGACTCTGAGTCAGATGAAAATACAAATACTTAGGCAGACTCAAATCAGCAGACAACGTCAAATCCTTCCTCTAGAATTACTCAAAAGAATCATCCTACAAGTTAAATAATTGGTGAGAAAGGCAAAGGTGTTCAAACCAAGAGAAGGATAATCAAAGACACCGAGCAATCACATATAGAATTCATATCCATTGTGGAACCCAAGAACTTTAATTAAGCTAGTAAAGATGTAAATTGGTTAAAATCAATGAATGAGGAATGGGATCATATTGAGAAGAACAATACTTGGGATCTTGTTCCTAGACCTGCAGATAAGAATGTAATTGGCTCCAAATGCGTGTTTAAGAATAAAATGAATGAACAAGGAAAAATTGTTAAGAATAAAGCCAGACTGGTCTATAAGGGGTATGCACACGTTGAAGGATAGGATGTTGATGAAACCTTTGCACCAGTGGCAATATTGGAAGCCATCAGAATATTTATTTCCTATGCATGTCATAAGAACTTTAAAGTATATCAGATGGATGTTACATCAACATTTCTTAATGGAGATCTAGAAGAAGAAGTATACGTGGAGGAACCTAAAGGATTTTAACTGACAGATAATACTGACTATGTATGTAAGTTGAAAAATGAATTATATGGAATGAAACAGGCACCACGAGCCTGGCATTATAGACTAGAAAAATTTCTATAGGACAAAGGGTTCAAGAAAGGTACTGCTGACAGTAATATGTACATTAAGTCTGAAGGTGATGATTTATTAGTTGTTTTGGTTTATGTAGATGCAATTATTTTTGGAATCCTTAATGACCCTTCATTTCAGTGGTTTTCTAATTGAATGAAGACCAAGTTTGAGATGTCCTTGATAGGATAAATGTCATATTTTCTTGGTTTACAAATCAATCAGAGTTCTGCAAGGCTATTTATCTCTCAAGAAAAGTATTTGAAAGAGATGTTGAAGAAGTTTTAGATGAAATGTTTCTCTCTTGTTAGTACACCTATGGTGGTTGGTTGAAAGCTCAATATAGATGACATTTCACCTGATGTTGATCAAAGAACATATCGATCAATGATAGGAAGTATTTTGTACATCACAACATCTCGTCCTGATATAATCTAAGCTATTGGAATGGTGGGTCATTTTCAGTCTTTTCCTAAACAAAGTCATTTAGCAGCTGTCAAACGGATATTCAAATATTTGAATGGTACAATGACTTATGGTCTTTGGTATCCTAAAAATCAGAATTTTCAATTAACTGCATATTCAGATGTTGATTGGGAAAACTGTTTGGATGAGAGAAAGAGAACTAGTGGAGGTGCATTCTTCTTAGGTGATTCGTTAGTAGAATGGCTTATTAAGAAGCATGGATCTATTTCATTATAAACTACAGAGGTAGAGTACATTGTTTCTTCTACTTGCTGCACTCAGATCTTATGGATGATACAAAATCTTACAGATTTGAAGGTAACTTATACTGATCCCATTCCACTTCACTATGATAACACTAGTGCCATTAGTGTCTTGAAGAATCCCATTCTCCATTCAAAGACAAAGCATATACCAATAAAGTATCATTTTCTCAAAGAGCGGGTTACAAACAGAGCTATTCAACTGAATTATATTCCTTCCAAAGAACAAATTATAGACATCTTTACTAATCCCTTAGCTAAGACACCATTTGAATATTTTCGTAAGAAGTTGGGTGTTGTCCCTTCTCTCACCTAAGAGAGTCCATCTTGTCAGGGGGAGTATGTGTTGGTTGAATATTTGATACCTATGAAAAAGTACTACAACAACTCAGGGGGAGAATTTTTTCTTTAACATTGATGTCAAAGGGGGAGAAAAGGTGTGGTCTGGATCCTAGAGTCAGAGGTCTAAGAAGAATAGTGAAGCCTTTCAAGGTTTCCATCAATGCCAAAGGGGGAGATTGTTGGCATGTTTTATAGGAAGCATGTGATTTTCATTGATGGAAAGAAAAATAGCGACGATGGGAAATAAGAAAATCATAAGCTCGGGAAGAGAAGCGAACAATATGTAGAGATCAAATCTCATAAGGGAAAGTAAAGTACATAAACATGATCTAGATCAAAATCCTTGATCATGGATATGCTTCGAGAGTCTTCATGACCGTTGGATCAAATTAAGTGAGAGATAGGATAAACAGGGAGAAAAGATTGATGTTTGAAATCCCCAAATTTTGGAGAGCCATAGATTTGGAGTAAATTCCAGTCATTAGATCATACTAAAGTGGAATTATAGGATAAGTTAGAAGAAGGGCACGCTAATCTCAGCGGCTGATAATTGGGTAATCAGATCTACGGTTGACAGGGTATATGATACCCCCTTGAACTTTCTACCTTTAACTATGGAGGGATCTGAGTTGGTGGCATTTTCCATGTGGGACCCTCATATGTGTTACCTTCCTGTCAACTTGGACCCCCTNCAAGTGGTGGATAAAGGCATAAGGATAGATAATATTGTATATGTGTTGAAAGAAGATAGAGAAGAGTGTCATTTAAGAAAACATGATGAAATATGGTTATGGCATAGGAGACTTGGACATTTAAACCTTGACCACTTAATCAAGCTCAAAAATATTGAGGCAGTAAAGATCTTCCAAGAATATCAAAGCCACAAGATTATGTGTGTAAACCCCACCAAGTAGTAAAGATAACTAGGACACGGTTTAAATCCAAGAGATATACTTCAACAGAGAAACCACTCCAATTAGTTCATATGTATTTATGTGGACCTTCAAGACAGGAAGGCACAGAGAAGGAAAACTACTTCATGTTGATCATTGATGATTACTCCAGAATCACTTGGGTTTGTTTTCTCAAAGAAAAAGATGAATCATTTGAAAAATTTAAAATATTTAAGGCCTTAACTGAGAATCAAATAGGCAACAGGTTAAAGGCAGTAAGATCAAACAAAGGAAGATAATTTATGTCAAGTGATTTCAAGGAATTCTGTGATAAACATGGGATCAAGAGAGAATACACAATCCCAGGAACTCCACAACAAAATGGAGTAGTTGAGAGGCAAAAAAAAATAGTTCATTAAATGGCCAAGTCAATGTTGATTGAGAAGAACATTGGTAAAACCTACTGGGTAGAAACAATACACACCAAAGTCCATATTCTTAACAAAGCCCACCTCATACCACACAGTGACAAGACACCTTATGAACTATGGTATGGAAGACCTGCTTCAATCAAACACTTCAAATTCTTTGGGAGTAAGGGCTACATAGAGAATAATAATGAAAACCTTGGCAGGTATGATGAAAAGGCTGATGAAGGTATCTTCTTAGGATATGCTACCAATAGTAAAGGATATAGATGATTTAATAAAAGATTGTATAAATTAGTTGATTTTATTGATTTAAAGGTTGATGAAGGAGTCCCAGTAAGAGAGGTGAGAAATATTGAGTCTTCTACAAAGCACACAACTGAAGCTGAAGATGAACATTCCAGGAATCCGAAAAAGAAGACTCTGACTCAGATGAAGATACAAATACTTAGGCAGACTCAAATTAGAAGACAACATCAAATCCTTCCTCTAGAATTACTCAAAAGAATCATCCTACAAGTTAGATAATTGGTGAGAAAGGCAAAGGTGTTCAAACCAAGAGAAGGATAATCAAAGACACTGAGCAATCACATATAGAATTCATATCCATTGTGGAACCCAAGAAATTTAATTAAGCTAGTAAAGATGTAAATTGGTTAAAATCAATGAATGAGGAATGGGATCATATTGAGAAGAACAATACTTGGGATCTTGTTCCTAGACCTGCAGATAAGAATGTAATTGGCTCCAAATGCGTGTTTAAGAATAAAATGAATGAACAAGGAAAAATTGTTAAGAATAAAGCCAGACTGGTCTATAAGGGGTATGCACACGTTGAAGGATAGGATGTTGATGAAACCTTTGCACCAGTGGCAATATTGGAAGCCATCAGAATATTTATTTCCTATGCATGTCATAAGAACTTTAAAGTATATCAGATGGATGTTACATCAACATTTCTTAATGGAGATCTAGAAGAAGAAGTATACGTGGAGGAACCTAAAGGATTTTAACTGACAGATAATACTGACTATGTATGTAAGTTGAAAAATGAATTATATGGAATGAAACAGGCACCACGAGCCTGGCATTATAGACTAGAAAAATTTCTATAGGACAAAGGGTTCAAGAAAGGTACTGCTGACAGTAATATGTACATTAAGTCTGAAGGTGATGATTTATTAGTTGTTTTGGTTTATGTAGATGCAATTATTTTTGGAATCCTTAATGACCCTTCATTTCAGTGGTTTTCTAATTGAATGAAGACCAAGTTTGAGATGTCCTTGATAGGATAAATGTCATATTTTCTTGGTTTACAAATCAATCAGAGTTCTGCAAGGCTATTTATCTCTCAAGAAAAGTATTTGAAAGAGATGTTGAAGAAGTTTTAGATGAAATGTTTCTCTCTTGTTAGTACACCTATGGTGGTTGGTTGAAAGCTCAATATAGATGACATTTCACCTGATGTTGATCAAAGAACATATCGATCAATGATAGGAAGTATTTTGTACATCACAACATCTCGTCCTGATATAATCTAAGCTATTGGAATGGTGGGTCATTTTCAGTCTTTTCCTAAACAAAGTCATTTAGCAGCTGTCAAACGGATATTCAAATATTTGAATGGTACAATGACTTATGGTCTTTGGTATCCTAAAAATCAGAATTTTCAATTAACTGCATATTCAGATGTTGATTGGGAAAACTGTTTGGATGAGAGAAAGAGAACTAGTGGAGGTGCATTCTTCTTAGGTGATTCGTTAGTAGAATGGCTTATTAAGAAGCATGGATCTATTTCATTATAAACTACAGAGGTAGAGTACATTGTTTCTTCTACTTGCTGCACTCAGATCTTATGGATGATACAAAATCTTACAGATTTGAAGGTAACTTATACTGATCCCATTCCACTTCACTATGATAACACTAGTGCCATTAGTGTCTTGAAGAATCCCATTCTCCATTCAAAGACAAAGCATATACCAATAAAGTATCATTTTCTCAAAGAGCGGGTTACAAACAGAGCTATTCAACTGAATTATATTCCTTCCAAAGAACAAATTATAGACATCTTTACTAATCCCTTAGCTAAGACACCATTTGAATATTTTCGTAAGAAGTTGGGTGTTGTCCCTTCTCTCACCTAAGAGAGTCCATCTTGTCAGGGGGAGTATGTGTTGGTTGAATATTTGATACCTATGAAAAAGTACTACAACAACTCAGGGGGAGAATTTTTTCTTTAACATTGATGTCAAAGGGGGAGAAAAGGTGTGGTCTGGATCCTAGAGTCAGAGGTCTAAGAAGAATAGTGAAGCCTTTCAAGGTTTCCATCAATGCCAAAGGGGGAGATTGTTGGCATGTTTTATAGGAAGCATGTGATTTTCATTGATGGAAAGAAAAATAGCGACGATGGGAAATAAGAAAATCATAAGCTCGGGAAGAGAAGCGAACAATATGTAGAGATCAAATCTCATAAGGGAAAGTAAAGTACATAAACATGATCTAGATCAAAATCCTTGATCATGGATATGCTTCGAGAGTCTTCATGACCGTTGGATCAAATTAAGTGAGAGATAGGATAAACAGGGAGAAAAGATTGATGTTTGAAATCCCCAAATTTTGGAGAGCCATAGATTTGGAGTAAATTCCAGTCATTAGATCATACTAAAGTGGAATTATAGGATAAGTTAGAAGAAGGGCACGCTAATCTCAGCGGCTGATAATTGGGTAATCAGATCTACGGTTGACAGGGTATATGATACCCCCTTGAACTTTCTACCTTTAACTATGGAGGGATCTGAGTTGGTGGCATTTTCCATGTGGGACCCTCATATGTGTTACCTTCCTGTCAACTTGGACCCCCTNAACAATGGGTAATGAATAAATGTTGAATGCTAATTGATGATTTTTTGTGCAAGAGGGAAGTTTTGGGAAAAAGAGCCCCACACTCATTCACACCCCCTCTAAGTGTGGTAGGTGTCTCCAACAATGTCTTGCATTTGGAATTGAATGTCATAATCGCATGGTCATTTTTTTTATACGCTCGTAAATAGTTTCTGTATAGAAGTGTTTTCCTTGTGTTTTGATTAGAAATAATATATGCATGCTTATACTGATATAACTACAAATCGATTAATGTATAGATTGTATGATTTCAAGATACGAGTCTGTTCCCCTGAGGATTGACCCATCTAAATTGGCTCATGCTATGCCCTGGTTCATCCTCCCGAAGGCACCTTTTTTTTCGGTAAGTTCCCTCACATTCCAGAGTCAGAGTGAATCCCTTGAAAAGACTACCATTGTAGTAAATCCACGAGTTTACCTTGCCCCTGTCGCGAAATAAATGGATTTCGGTGTTTCGGTACCTGGGAAACCCAATGGTATAAATCCCATGTCTTCACAAGTTGTGAAATTCTGGTACGCGAAATCCCAGTATCTAAAACCCCGAAGTCGTGTAGTGTAAAAGGATTTCGGCATTTCGGTACCCGGGAAACCCAATGTTATGAATCCCACATCTTCGCAAGTTGTGAAATCTCAGTACGCGAAATCCCGATATGTAAAATCTCGAAGTGGTCTAGTGTAAAAGGATTTTGGTGTTTCGATACCCAAGAAACCCAATGGTATGAATCCCACGTCTTCACAAGTTGTGAAATCCTGGTACGTGAAATCCTGGTATGTAAAACCCCGAAGTGAAGTAGTGTAAAAGGATTTTGGTGTTTCGGCACCCAGGAAACCCAAGGGCAAGTTCCATTGTATTTGCTAGTTGCGAAATCCCGATATGCGAAACCCCGAAATGGTTTAGCATGAATAGGTTTTGGTGTTTCGGCGTTTTGGCACCCAGGAAACCCAAGGGAAAGTTCCCTTGTATTCGCTAGTCATGAAATCCCTATATGTGAAACCCTGTAATGGTTTAGCGTGAATAGGTTTTGGTGTTTCGACATTTCGGCACCTGGGAAACCCAAGGGAAAGACCCCTCGTCTTCGCCAGTCATGAAATATCGTCATCCGGATTTATGTAGGAACACAATGAAATACAAAAATACACATAAACGCAGAGATGCAGCGGAAATAAGACTTCATTTCATTAATAACAAATGACTGAAATATGCTTACAAACATAATGTAAAT
>JZKD02S1332446.1:175430-189585 GCA_000966675.3 Picea glauca | reverse complement strand
GAGAGAGAGAGAGAGAGAGACAAGGAGTGAGGGGAGGAAGAGTAAGAGTGAGAGGGGGAGAGAGGGAGATATTTGTCGAAGGGAGAGTGGAATATAAAGGAAGTGAGGGAGACATGGGAGTGGAGAGAGAGAGAGAGAGAGAGATTTAAGTTAGTAAGAACGTGCATAAACTTTCTTCCCTAATAAAGCATGAGCTATTTACGAAATAATTCATAGTTTTGGAAGGTGTGCACACTTTTGGAATGCACACACATTCTTAAGGGGCATGCATGTTCTTTTCATTTCAATATTTTTTGAGTGGGAGTGACAACTCTACCATACATGTTTGATGTTTAGGTTACCTCAGGCTTAGGTTGTAGATGAAAACTCTAGTGGTTTGGTTTCCAACTACATGAAAACCTCCAATTTTATAAATAGGTCTTAATAACTGTATTTTTTATGTTATTTTCAATAGGATACACAAAACATCGTCACTGGAATTAAGGGCACATATACCATATCGAGTCGACTATGCAAACTCCAAATACATAATTTAAAAAAAATAATATTGTTTACTGTTTTTAGTCTATTTTTGTCTTGACATATATCAAATTTTTTCTCATCTTAACTTTTTTTTAAATAAGTTCAATGTTGCACTAGAAGAGACCAAGATCTGCAATTTAAAAGAAATAAAAAAAATTGTTTGATAATGTTAAGACTACTAATGCAAGGAGTTGTAATTTAAAGAACAAAATGAATCTAATAATTTAAAAAAATGTATAAAATTAATATTAGAAATTTTTTAAAAACGCCTCGCACTAGAAGAATGGGTTCTTTAAAATTGTAAAACTTTTATTAAGGAAATTCCACTGTATAAATAAAAAATTTGTTTGTTTGTTTCATTTTTTCATGAGACCCAAGAATCCTTTTGAGATCTTGCTAATACTAGTGATCAATACTTATTAATAAAATAACTAGATGGAAAATCTACAAATGAAGATTGTAACTTCCCGTGCTTGAACGTGATATTATGTGCTCCCTATTGTAGTCACTTTGGTGGCTCACTTCTCAACTTCATTAACAATCGTTCAAGGCTACGCTACCGAATATCCATTTATTTATCTAATATCTTGGTATGCTTCTCCTACAACTAGTTACTTATTTATGAGCTTGTGCACTAAGCTTAGCCTATTGATTAAAAAATTCATAAAAGATGTAAGTTTTATCATGTATAGATAGAATGGTCCGGATGAAAATAGAAATAGAAAACCATGGATTCATGTTTGGTTATCCATTCTTACTTATGCATGTCTAATTGAATAATGCATGTCTAATCCATGTGATCGATTTCATGATGAATTTGAGAGGATATGGACTTACTTCACCATTTACATTTTTAATAGAGGCGACCAATCACTCTGGTTGGGAACTCAATTGATTTCTCTCTCTACCATATCATTCATGTCTATATCTATAGGTATACATAAGTGATGCATCTATTTTTTTTTCATAATAGATGTCTCCTCTCCCAATCAATTAAGCAATAAAAAACATTCCAAGGATTGAAATATTCTACACCTCATATTTATTACCCTCAAATATGTGAGAAAAATTGATGTTATCTAGGTTATCCCGCCCAAGTTCAGGATATCCCTTGAAAAGGACACACCTTTCCTGAATTCCCCTCAAACAGATGACTTCACTTAAACCCCTTTTTCATTTGTTGTTTTTGAAACTGACTAAACGGGTTCACCTTATGTTTTTCCCTTCGTCTCATTATCCCTAACCTTTTATTTTGCATTTTTCTCTATATTTTCCATTGTTTATACCTTTGTTACCTATGCTTATATCTATGCCTATGCATGTGTCCTAGACTTTGTCTTTACTAGTTATGGGAATCAATCTATCAGCTCATTCATGGGAGGGTCATGGATAGGGTAACCTGTTTTATATTTGGTTCCCCTTCAACCTTTAGGGCCCTTACACTTCATTGGAATTTGAACAGATAACCTAATTTTTTATGGCACCTTCTTTGGAAGAGAAATGGAAAGGAAGGAGACATGTTGAGTAAGGAAAGGAGCTACAGATGAGGTTATCCATGATGTGAAGTTGAAGGTAAATAAGGATGATGAACAAGAGTAGTTGAGATAGGAAAGATGGGAGGAAGGAAAAAACATGCTTGAGAACAGGGGGCAGTATAATGGTGCACATGAATCTATTTCAATTGCTTGTGCTCTTGGTGGTGGAAGTGATAGAATAGAAAAATGAAAGAAGTACCAATTTTCAAATTTGAATCAGCGCCAGGGATAGAGTTGGTATGGGAGGAGGTATATGGAGTTCAAGATTCATTATGAGATACAGAGCATGTTCTATTGTAATTTGTGAATGAAATTTAATTTACCATATTATATTTATATACGAAAGTATTGGTTCTTGCACTCATTGAGTTGCAAAGTTCATTTTTAATATGGCTGGAGATTCAATTTACTAATTTTACTATACAGAATTAGAACCAACATTGGAACCACCCTACTACATGGATGCAAGAGTTGGGGAAGGAATGGATGTCCCGTACCTAGATGTAACACTAATATATTAGGGTATACACCTATATTATCTATGATTAGTATTTAATAGAGTAATATTTCTATGTGTACTTATGTATGACATTATCCATGAACAGATATTACAAGAATAGGGTTAATGGCGAGTCCAAGGATGTGTCGATTTTGTTAGAATATAAGTGGATGTTCTCGTTTTTCCATTGACAATACCCTTGTCACCCAACCATAGGTAGAAGCCACCCTCTAAGCACCTTAACCTTGGCAGAGAATCGCTCCTAAAGCAAACCCTAGGAGAGATAGCCAAACAAAGTGTAGCACACATTTCCCTAAGGATAGCGTATCAACAAGAGTTGATCAGATATTCCAAACCCTAGCCAAGAGAAAGTCCAAGCATAACTGCTAGCTACAACATCTACAATGACAACTCTCCTCCAAACGTGCGTAGAAACTGGGCAACCGCAGTGCGCACAAGTGTTGCTCTGCAATTCTGAGACTGCCTACCAGAATGAGAACTAGCCTCCTATATGTATACTAATTCTGGATAACTACCTGGGCCAACTTCTCATTCTGGGTATATGTTTGTTCAGTATATATTATTATTTCTGGCCGACTTCTTCTCTTGGAGGCTAATAACCTAATATAAATTATCTTCTTGAGCCGACAAGTCTTCTAGGGTTATTAGCCAACTCATTAGTGTTTCTTCCTGCTTCCTGGAGTATTCTATCCTTGTTAGGTTTACACGTGGAGGTAAATACCTCTCACAGCTACCATAATATCAACACTCCCTCCTAGCTAGGGAGGTATTATAGGTAATGGTATTTAGCACAAAAACATACCATTTACTCAGTAGCATCAACATCATGACTATATCATGAGTACCATCATCATCATCAGTGTCATCAGTTGCATCATCTCTTGAAACCATACTCTATATGAGTAATCAAACATGATGCTCACTCCACAGAGTGATACAAGAGCCATTCTTCTAATCTAGAAGAATAAATGCTCTGAACCATTTTCCGTCTAGGAAATATCTGTCCTTTGATTATCCATCTAACTGATAATCATTACCAATACTGCTGATAGTATTTAAGGAAATCGAAACAAAATAGAACACAATTGTGTCTATCCATAGTAGTACATAGCTACAATCCAGTGGTACACTACCACACCAGTAACACACATGTACTTGATCAACAATGTATAGTCGTGAATAGTGGAACACATCCACCACAATAGTATACATCTACTGTCATACAGTGTTCATAACAATCATCCGATATCAACCTACACAGAAACATTGTTATAATATAAACTGAATCATCTGGGCCAATCTTTCACTCACATCTGTGAGATCTGAAAGAATATCTTCCCTTAGAGTAGAACAATGAGATATTTGGACTAATCTTCTCAAGCAAGGAAGAATAACTCTTCTGTCTTCTGAACTTGGACCATTCCCCACCCTAGGCCATTGTTCCTACACTAATCAAAGTGCACCCTCGAGATAATGTATAAACCCTAAGGAATGCCTATCCCTAATTGTTGAGCCTGGACCATTCTGCACCCTGGGCCATTCCTCCTACACTAATCAAAGTGCACCCTAGAGAGAATGTATAAACCCTAAGGAATGATTGTCCAAACCATTTCCCCTGTTAACCACAAGAGGAAAAGACTATCCTGTATCAACCTCCAAAATGAACCATTACTCATGTTAACCACAACGAGAAATTGTTTTCGAGCGAGGCGAGCCAGTGTTTTTGAGTAACCCTTAAGAAGAGAGACTGCCCTAGACCACTCCCCATGTTAACCACAATGGGAAGTCGTTGTCTATGATACATCAACAATCTGTACCATTTCCCATGTTAACCACAATGGGAAATCATTATCCATGAGAAATCTCAATCCAGTTTCCGAACTGGAAAGGAAACTGCTCATCTTGGACCATTTTTCGAACTGAAAAATGACTTTCCATAAATCAATATATATCAGTGCTCCCTCCCAACCTGGGAGTCATCTCTTCCTTTTTCAATAGGAAGTCGTCTCCACGATCTCCAACTTGAGTACGCAAAATCTTTCATATTGGATAGAAGCTTTACCAAGATGTCTTGTTTATCATCTCATCTGTGGAGATATGTATTGGAGAACCACTTTCTCCTTTATGGACTTCATCACAGATAATGTAATGCTTGATTTCAAATGTACTTCGGTTTGGAACATTGGTTTTCTTTGAAGGCTTCATGTAGCTCTAATCAATAGAGTATATCATTGTTGGAAAACTAGAACATATCCATTTGTCACTTCTCCTATCATCATGAGATCTGATCTATTGAGTAATCCTCTTGATACAATATCTTTGTTATAGAGAATTTTCACCATGCTTCTGTTGTGCATTGGAAGTTCTCCACCAAGTTATCTACTTCCATATGTATACAAGGGTCTCTTTCTGGTATGCCTCAAAGTCTTGAGGTTTCTCTTCATATGTTATTTTTTCAACTGCTCTGGAGAAAAGTCTTTTCATTCATCTTGATGTAGCACTCCAACCCATGGATGATATAATGAATCATGTATAGTTATGTCTGTTTTACCGGAACGAGCAATCATAGCCTTCTCCCTCCATCTGGGAGAGCCTCTAGTTTTGGATCTTAGAATGCTTTAGCTCATAAGTCTTTTGTACACTAGTCTTCATCACAATTTTCAGTTCTTCTTGATTACTTTCATATTAGGATGGTAATTTGTGATTCTCGATACAATGACTGGTTGTTCATGCTTCTCTTCTTTCTTGGAATCTTCATGTTCTTCCTAATGTTTTTTTTTTTCTTTAGCTTTTGGGTCCATGGAGTTTCTTATAGATTCTATGCCTTAAAGATTCCACTTATTTCTTTCATCATAGGATCATAGATCTGGATGGACAACTAGGGATACTTTAAGGCTTCTCTTTGAAGAAGACTTCTTCTGAGGTTGAACTGAGCACATATTGTCTTTCATGGTTACTACCATGGATATATGCTTCATCATATTCAATGGATCATAGGATTAGCTCCCTCCTAATCCTTGCTTCATGTATGAGTGCATATAATCAACTCCCTCCATCTAACAGAGTCCACGCTTATGTCTGCATCCTTATTGTCTTCTGCAAAATATAATTGGCTCTCTCTGTCTAACAAAGTCCACGCTTCCATCTTGTTGTCTTCTACAAAACATCATAAGTATTTCTCCAATTTCCTCTTGATTGCTAACTTCTTTCTGTCTTTGTTTCTTCTAAGTCTCTTCATGATTTATTCATCTTATCTTGCAATAGTTTCCACATGATTTGCTTGATGTATTTCATTCTTTCATGTATTATACAATGATATCAATCCTTATCTTGTTGTTCTTCTATCGATATAGTTCTTCTTGGAACACATTATCTTCCAAGAGATAGATATACAAGATATGTACAAGGAATAAGAAGAGTATTGTTACCTTCAGAAGAAGAAGTCTCTTTCATCCTTAATAGTAACTTGTAGTCACAGGAAGAAAGATGCTATGGGAATTTCCTGGCCGGTCTGATAGCAAAAATTACACATGCTCATGAGATGAGATTTATAACAAAGAGAATAGAAAATGGCGAGTGCTCATGGGTTTAGAATTATAAATAAGAGAATCGAAAATGGGAGTCACTCCATCATCACCAAGAGGTAGGTAAAGTTATTCGTTACGGGCTATTAATCATTTTCCTCTGCTCTTCTGTTGTGTATTTGGAATGCTATAATTTCCTTAATTTAGAGTTAGATTGATAGAAGATCATTTTTTATCCCACATATATGGTATCTCCTTCAAACATGTTCGCGATTCTATTGTTATATTAGACTTAATGGTGGTCGAGATAGATGAATTTGACCCCAGAAGAATGGACCTCCCTTAAATAAAAATTTATGTCCATGTTATGGGCTTCCCATCGGTGCTTAATATCCTAATATTATTGGAGTATATATAAATAAAAATATTAACAATATATCCCTCATATTAGTCCATTAACATTATCATTAACCATATAGGAATGCTCATTAGATGTCCATTATAATCAACTGAAATATATGGATTCTAATCAACCGAAATCAACGCCCTCCCTGAATCCTATTCTGTGCCATGTTCACATTCAAAATTTCAAAGTAAGTTTTCATCGTGTTAAAATGTGTTTTAAAAGAGTAATAATTAATCAATTAATTAATGTTAAGGGTTAATTATTAAATGTACTTTTGTAGGTCTTAGAATTTTCAATTCCGTAGTGATCCTTTGAACCACCCTTTTTACACATAAATAACTTTTCTAGAATCGATAAAAATATTAATATTATTCCCCCAAATGGGGTGTTACTACAAGATTGAATAATGAGCACTTAGGAATTAAACATCTGACACCTCATTGACCAACTCTCCACACCAAACCTATCTCTCTCCATCTTGGTCTCCCTCTCTCCCCAACTCTCTCTCCCTCTAACTTGCCCCACATTCCTCTCCCTCTCACTCTCCCTTCTTACCCTTTCCCTCTCTCTCATTCCCTCCCCACCTCTCACTCCATTGCTCCTTCAATATATCCCTCCCCCCATCCCTCCCTCCATCCCTCCCTATATCTTTATCCCTTCCCCTCTCTCATTCTCCCCCCTCACTCTGTGATTTTATCCCTATCTCTCTCTATCTCTCTCTACCACTCTCTCTATCCCCCTCTACCACTCTCTTTCTACCCTTCTCTCTCTCTTGATCTCTCTATCTCTCAGATTATGTAGAGTTATAGGGAGAGAGGCCTAAATGTAGGGGATAGCGAGAGACAGATAAAAAAGGGGGGAAGAGGGAGAGAGAGGGAGGGAAAGAGGGAGGTATATATGGAGAGAGGAAGAGAATGAGAGGTGGTAGAGAGAGAGAGAGTGAAAAAGAGAGATGGGCTAGAGAGAGAGAGATATGTAATGAGAGTCTAATAGAGAGATGAAAAGAGAGAAGGGGTGATGGAGGTAGAGACAGAGGAAGGATTTAAAGATAGAGAGAGATGGAGGGATTTAAAGAGAGAGATAGGGATGAAGTTAGAGATAGAAAAAGAAAATATTCAGGGAGAGAATGCATGGGGGGATAGAGAGGATGAAGTTGTAGGCATATATATGTGGATTGTGAGAGAGGTAAAGAGATATATTGGGAGAGATTTGGGGTTATAGAGAGAGGTAATATATCATAAAGGGAGAGAAAGGAAAATGGGGGAGGATAGAGGGAGTGGGAGAGATTGAGTTGGCTAGAGAGAGGGATAGGGTGGTGGTAGATAGACTGGGAGAGATATTAAGTGAGGAATATAGAGAGGGGTGGTATAGAGAGAGAGAGAGAGGTATGAAAGAGAGAGATAGTAAAAGGGTGGGAGAGAGAGAGGGAGAAAGAGACAGAGACAGATGGAGGAAAGTAATGTGTTAGAGAGATATATGTAAAGACAAAGAGATGGAGAAACCTAATATTTTATATCATCCTCATATATTTTATCCTCAATCTGTGTATCAGGTTGTTGTTCTTTCTCTTGTAAAACCACAGATTGCAAAAAGTAATCCCAAGACATTTTAATTTCATCTAGTGCGAAGAGCACCAGGATTTTTATCAAACCCTAATGATACAAGCTTTTGTGGGGAGTCTCAGGATGGATCTAAACCCTTCTGGCCATTTTAGTGATGCTTTTGAGAAAATAAAAGGGAAAGTTTAACTTTGTATCCCCACTTAGATGCATGATAAAACGAAGGTAGTAACAATGTATACGTGTGAATTGACCCTCACGTATAATGTATCTCTGGAAAGTTGTGAGAGGACCTTTCCATTCTTATTTTATCAATGTGACAGGAATCCCCTAGGTCCAATCGGGGTTTTGTTGCTTTCTCACCAAAAAATTGTTACAGAGTTCAAGGTTTATATTGCCATTTTTAAACCACCTTTCCCTACACACCGGGAGAGTGCATGCTACCCTGATAAAGCTTGGTGTAACATGAATACAAGTGTCCCCAAGATGGGTTTGAAACCCATCAAATGTATGTGAAAATTTCATGGCCACACCTATGTTTTATCCCTTGAATGAGAAAATGAATTCATACCACTCCTCTTTGAAAAACAAGTCTTTGAGTTATTGGACAACTTCGAACAGCTCAAGCCTCTATGGCTCGAGTCTTTTCAACTACCATCGTCTTATGGGGATACCCTGTTCTATTGATCCCCTGAGTGAAAGGATGATATTGAACCTTAATTCACTGAGACTACAGATGTCAAGTTGATCGTGACCTTAATTTTTATGAAGTTGTACCTGCAAATTTAATTCCCCACAACCTCTATGATGATGAAAATGATAGGTTAAGTTTGCACAATTCTAACACAACCTTAACATGAAATGCATGATGATGAAATCAGAAATGACTTTTGTATGCCAGAGTGCTCATGATCATGCATGTTCATGCATGCGCCAACACTGCACTTTTTAAATATTTAAATTTATTTATGAATGTTAAAATAATGCACTTTTACCCTGTTTGCAAGAACAAGACTCTTCTTGCAATCAATGTTTTTTTAACTAAAAATATCCTGCAAACTTGCTATAAGCTCAAAAAAGTAGTATAATATGACAATATGTTGTTAACCTAAATCAAATTGTGCAACAATATTTCAATAAAGAAATAAAATGGTGCAAAAATAATAGAAGGGTAAAACAACTCAAGCTGACTCATGAACCATGGAGAAGGGACTGAGAAAAAAAAAAATCAGGCATGAAAAGGATGTATAGGCTAATGAAGGGGAAGAGCAGGGATGAAGAACTAAGTTCCAACATTGGCTCCAAATGGTGATAACACTTCCCCGTGAGGTGTTATGAACAGTATATCGAGTGCCTTAATTCTCCAAACTTTCTCTCTCTTATTGGAACATACCTCTGTTTCTATCTGCCAACCATGTTCTATGTCTTTATTCAATCTAAAACTTAAAAATGCAGATACACCCTAGTGCCTTTGTTGGGATATGGATTATTTATTCAAACAACTATCAAATCAAAATGAAAATAAAAACATCTATGGTATAGGATGGACCACCCCTGGTCCCTTAAATGAAATAATTTTTCAGGAAGTGACCATAAACTAGTCCTCCAAATATCCCGGTATCATCTAGGTTTTGCAATATGAATGTATTATTATTCAGAAAATTGGCCACTTTGAATGGACCAAACCATAGGTTATCAAAATTACCATGCTTAGGATTTTCCTCCTCCTGACATCCCACCTCAAGACCATGTCTCCTTCTTGAAAGATTTTCTTTTTGGTTTTCCTATCAAAGGAAAACTTGACCTTACTATGGTATGCATGATTTCTCTTATTTAATTCTTCTCTTTCAGTTGTTCTTCAATGATATGATAAATTGTTCTCTGGATGTGATTGGGTTCCTCAACTTCTTCTTGTAAAAACTTTCAAACTGGTAGGCAAAGATAAGTAGGAAAGACAACATCTACCCCATACACTAGTTGGAATGGTGAGGTTCCCAATGATTTCCTGGTGTTGAATCTGTCAGCCCATAAGAAATATTTAAGATTAGATTCCCAATACTTCTTTTTTTCATCCAACAACTTCTTGATGATCCTGATGAGAGTCTTGTTTGATGATTTAACCAACTTGTTTCCCTGGGTGTAATATGGTATAGAATATGTGAGGATAATGCTATAACTCCCACATAAGTCAACCATGGCCTTAGAATTGAATGCTTGGGAACTGTTTGTTACTAACTTCCTGGGGAAACCAAACCTTGCAAAGAGATTTTTTTCCAAGAAATTAATGATCACCTTGTGAGTAGCACTTCTTGTGGGTACTGCTTCAATCCACTTAATGAAGTAGTCAATTACAGTGATCCACTTATGTTGTGCATTGGAGGATGGGTTTATCTCACCAATAAAGTGTAGTCTCGATTTCTGAAAGGGACCACTGGAAGTAATGGAATTTAGGAGTACTGAAAGAAATTTATATTTTCCAACGAAGTTCTGGCATTCTTCACAAGCTCTTACTATGGAAAACACATAAGGGAATATGGTGGTCCAATATTATCCTTCCCTTGGGATATTAGGGGATGTATCTTTCCAATGTTTGTGTCCTCGACACACCCCTTTGTGTGTGTCTATTATTAACTATTTAGACTCATCCTCATCCAAACATTTTAGCAAAATTCCAGCAGGATCTCTCCAATACAAATTTTGGTTTATGATGCAGAATTTTTCAGATTTCATTTTAAGACACCTTAGCTTTGATTTTTCCATTTCAGATGGAGATTTTAGGTTCTACAAAAAGTACAAAACATATTTATACCAGGGTGAAAAAGAGTAATTCTCAAATACATGTATTTTCTCCTTTGCAGCCTGCATCATGGAGGCATCTAATTGGGTGAAAGTATGGTGTAATTCCAGTGCTTTACAGTTTGAATATGATAATATTTTTGCAATTTCTTCCCCCTTAATCATCTTGGTGGGCTTGATGTTTACGTCATACTATAACAATTTGACAATCCACTTGCCCATCTTCCCTTCACTATCTGGCTACACTAGAATTTCCTTCACACTGTTGCTAGGAACATAGGCTATTATGATGGACTGCAGAACATACACCCCAAAGGCCTTCAAATATTTGACCTATGCATAGGCCTCCTTCTCCAATATATCATATTTTAGTTCCACATCCTGGAAAGCTTTACTGAAGAAGGAAATAGGATTTTCTTTCCCTTCTTCATTCTTTTGCAAAAATACTACAACAATAGTTTCCTTGGAGGAAAAGGAGAAAATGAGGAATTCCTTGGAAAAGTATGGACTAACGAGCATAGGGGATTCAACCAAATCCTGCTTGATCCTCTAAAAGGATCATTTGGCCTCCTGTGACCATTTGATAGCAATATATTTCTTCAGCATGTTAGTAATAGATTTTATGATTTTAGCAAAATTTGGCACAAAGCACCTAATTTTTTTTATCTTGCCTATGAAAGATTGAATAGCGTTCTTGTTCCTAGGGATGCTAATTTTTTGGATACCATCAACTCTCTCTGAGTCTATTTTTATTCCCCCTATTGATAAATTTGGCCTATGAATCTACCTTCTAACATAAAAAAAAATGGGACTTTTTAGGATTCAAAGAGATTCCATACCTTTTGCATTTGTGGAAAATATGCTCTAGGTGTTGTAGATGTTCATCATCAAATTTAGAGAAAATGGTGATGTCATCTAGGTATATTACCATGAACTTGTCATTTTCACCCACAAATGAAATGTCCATGTTCCTCTAGAAGGTGTCCATTGCATTCATTAGACCGAAGGGCATTTTTCCATACATGAATGTGCCCCATGGGTTTTTGAAGGTTGTTTTCTCTTTGTCTTATTCAAGAATTGATATCTGGTTATAACCTGAATATCCACCCATCCTATATAAAATGTGTGAACCTACTACCCTTTGAAAAATATGGTCCATCTTGGGAAAATGATAGTTGTCTTATAGAGAGAATCTTATAGGTTCCCGAAGTCAACACCCAAGCATATCTCTCCACTTGTATTCCTAACAAGCACCACGTTGACCAACAAATTTGAACACCTCAAGGGCGCAATGATTTTGGCATGAAGAATTTGTTTCAATTCTTTCTCAATAATAGAAATTAGCAGGGGATTGAATTGCCTATTTTTTTGTCTCAATGGCGTTGATCCTTCCTTCAGGGGGATCTTGTGTTGAATAATGTCAGTATCAAAGGTCTTCAATTCCTCATAATACAATGAAAAAATATCATAAAATTGTTTCATGAGGATGGCATACCTTCTTCTTTGTTCCTCTGGCAGTGCCTTGGATATTTTGACTACTTTGGGATTTGCAATTGTCCCAATGTTGCACTCCACTACCTCTTGTTCCCAATTTTTCATGGAAACTTTCCTGGAGACATCATTGTTGTCAAATAACCTCTCTAGTGGCACTAAACCTCTTGGGATATGGTTTGTCTTGAGTTCCACAATGTTGTGTCCAACCACCTTGTCCAAAAAATGAGATGTTTGTTGATTTTTTGTTTCATCTCCCTCATTTTCCTCATTAATAGAGATATCTTAGAACTCTCCAATGGTTTGGAGGAATATTTTGAGCTCTAGGTCATCACTAAGGACCTGCAATGCTTGGCATTATCTGGTATGGTTTTCCTAGGTCTAACCTCCACTTCATACTTGACATTTGGACCAATGGGAAGCTTAAAAGTGATGGCAGCCAAGGATAAGGAATCTACCCTCTGATTGGCCTCTCTAAGAACAAAGGAAATATTGAATGCTAGAAAGAAGTTTTCCACCAAGTCCCATACATCATTTATGTATTGTTTCAGCCTTTGTTACTTTTCTTGATAAAAAAAATTTACTTTATTGAAAATCATCACATAATCACTGGAGACTTCCAATCTATCAATGGCCATGTCTTTAGCAGCCATAAATCCCAACACCAAGGCTTCATATTCTTCTATGTTGTTAGTTGTTTCAAAATCCATCTTATATGAGAGTGTAATCAGCTCCGTTGAAGCAGAAATGAGGACTATACCAACCCCAAATCCTTCTTTTAAAGATGATCCATAAAAATACATATTCCATACATCGTACCCTTTATCTGTTAGTCATTGATTTCTGCATTTGTTGACTGATATTTCTGGTGCATCCTAATTTATATGAAAAATAGATGACCCGATTTCATCCTCAACAACATAAATCAGATGGTTGTGTGGATTTTGATGATCAATGACAATATATGCCAATCTGAATGGTTTCCTAGATTGTGTTCCCCTTCAAAGAGAGGAATGGTTTCATATGTGAGATCCATCCGAAGAGATCCTCCAACTTTGTTGGCCCATGTTCTCAAAACAAGAATACCAAAATTAGGGGAAATTTCATCTACCACAGTATCCATCACTACACTTTTCATGAGTAGTTGAGACAAAGAAACCACCAGATATTTAATCAGTCCCAAGCATTTTACCTTTTTAAAATCAAATGAGTAAATATACTCATATGGCTTGGTGATCTCCAACCCTTGATCCTCCATTACAACTTTAGGCATGACAATATGGGAGGCCTCTGAATCCATCAAACAATTTTGCAAGATTTTTTCATGGACATTCACGGACATATAAAAGGGTGCAGAAGCATTGGACCCATCTTCAATGTGTGGGCGTGATGTTATTGTTTGATTATATTAACCCAAGTCAGAGAAATTGACATTACTATCGATTGATTGAGATTAACCCGTAAAAATAATGATATGTGGTTACTTGGCACTATGATTACAATTTACCATTATTCGTCATCATTTTCTACATTGTGTTTATATCCGTCCTTCGAGTTGAAGCTCTCGGACACTACCTATTTGAGATCAAATAACTGAGATATTAGTAGGGTTTGTTGTCGAAAGCATAGTTTTTTTTAAGTATGATTTTGGACTAATTTGATTTTGGACTTAGTTGGACGACTATGTGAGTGTCTTTCCTCCCAATAATGCCTAATAATAGTGGTTTGGCTCTCCATGTGTATTGTTATAATTGTTAATGCGGAAACAACAATTACCAATAAGACAAACAATAAAAATGCAA